>CAUYRT010057446.1:0-14343 GCA_963574885.1 Lepilemur ruficaudatus
GATGACCGTTTGAGGCCGGGAGTCTGAGACCAGCCTGAGCAAGAGTGAGACCCCATCTCTACAAAAAATAGAAAAGATTAGCCAGGCATGGTGGTGCATGCCTGTAGTCCCAACTACTCAGGAGGCTGAGGCAGGAGGATCACCTGAGCCCAGGAGTTTGAAGTTGCTGTGAGCTAGGCTGATGCCACGGCACTCACTCTAGCCCGGGCAGAGTGAGACTCTGTCTCAAAAAAAAAAAAAAAAATATCGTTTTCATTATGAGATAGTGTTTCTGGTTAGGTAATCGGCAACACTGGCTTCAAGACATTATAATAAGATAATAAATATCCAAACACTTTAAAGTTTAAAAATCACATCTATACATTACATTCAATAATCCCATGACATTTGACTACTACTATCTGAATTTTACAGCTTGGGGAATTGAGACTCAAAAAGTTTGTGACTAAATTAAGGTCACATGACTAAAAGCTGGCATAGTCAATATTTTAACTTACTATCTGTGACACTAAAACCTCACTCTCTATGCTATAGTAACTTGCCTCAAATTTAAATATATGATAGGCCATACAATATATAATTTAAATTATACCTTTAAGGTGTAGTAGTTGGGAAAATAAAAATATGGTAAGTCTAAAAGTTTTTCTCAGGATCACTGCATAAATGCTCTATAGTGTTTTCCATAAGATCTTCATTCTATTTTTCTATTTATGAAGTATTTTTTTCCTAGTAAAACATATAGAGAATAAAGAGCATTGTCATGGGGAGTTATTAGTTCAATATATTCGTTATTAATATCACTTAATATTATAGCTATGTCTGCTTTTTCACAGTTAATATAGAAATAAATAAAAGTGTTTGAATGCCAACTCATTAGATATTACTCTAATTGAAAGCTGGAAACAAAAAAACACATACATTTCAAAAATAAAAAGAAAGAAGAGAGGTAGAACAGAAAGAAGAAGAGAAGGTAATTTACTATTTGACGTTGGGGAGTTAGTATTTTGCTTGTGTGAGAGGTAATGAGTGTGTTGTTAAGGGTGTAGTCCTTAGTGTGACTGTATGTGCTAGTTATTAGCTACATGAGCTTTGGCCCTTCATTTAAATTCATTTTTTTTATTTGTTTCATTTAATTCTTTTTTTTTTTTGCTACATCAAGATTTTTTATTGAAAACATGTATTACAAGATGAATTCCTATATGAATTCTTAATAGAGATTTATTACTAGCACAACACAGATACTGTATTACTTTTGCTTTCAGATTAGAATCAGAGTCCATAGAATTAACTTTTTAAAAATCATCCAAGGTCAAAAGAGGTTCACACCAACCAAGAAAAAGGGTGTTATCTTTCATGTTAAAATATTAAAGTTTTGACTCGATTTTCTCATTTGTAAAACTGATAAGTTCATATACTTAACTAATTGGACTGTGATAAAAAGGTGGATGAGTTTATGTAGGTAAAGAATTTAGAACAGGATTTGGTATGTATTATATATTCAAGCATCACTTATTGATTGCTATATGTGGTTTGCTTTGTGTGTTAGGAGGAGATAAAAGTATGACATGTCAAAATTTTACTGTCATATCTAGCTAATGCTATCATCATAGAAATATAAACAAGTTTTATTTCGCAGAAGTGTTCTCACAAATCACAAAAGTATGGCTGTACTGTAGGGATAGCAACTAAGCTCCTGGGTACAACTCATAATATTCTATTGTCAATGGCATAGTTTAGCTTTACTGCTTGTTTTAGTAAGAGATAAAATAAATTTTTTATTGATTAACTTAATAAATTATTTATTTATTTATTTATTGGCTATCATTATAATTTATTTTCATGATTCAATTCTTTTTCATTATGCTTTTATAACAAGAAATATTTTAATAGAATTTATTAGCCTAGAATCTGAGTAACAATAATGGTAAACTGTTAAGTTTTTATCTCTTAAATAAAATGTGTTATACTAGTGTATAAATGTTACATATCAAAATTAACTTTAAAATTAATAATAAGTACAATTGGTTAATTCATTTGCATGTAAGAGGTAAAATTATTATCTTTACATATATTACTTTTATAAAGCTCTACAAAGTGTGTATGTATGTTCTTTTCATGAGCTGAGAAAAATGAGTTTCAGAAAGACAAAGAGATTTCCTGAAAGGAGGAACTAGAAAACTGAGGATTTGAGATTTGAACTGTACCACTTTTGCATCTTCTTTGAAGATCACATTGTATTGTCTACATTAAAATAAAATCAGGTGAGAATTTAGGGAAACTATAGAAAATTATAAGCAAAATTGGAGGAAAATACCATAATTTAGCATAAAATTTGGGGAAATAAAAATCTAGACTATACTGGCCTTTAGAATGTATCTTTGGTTTCTCATGATTTTTTTGTATTTTATCTTAAAATATTTAAATATATATATATTCTATCTATTACATTTTTGGAATAGCACTCCTTGTTTTGGAATTTGGAATAGCACTCTTATTCATTAAATTTAATAATCTTTTATAAATATATCTATTTTTGAAATAGATTTTAGGCTTTTGCTTAAGCTAAATAAGCTGATAACATTGCCAAATATTTTGTGTATCTTGCCCATTCTAAAAACCTTAAATAGTTTTAAATCCACATTATGAAAATATGCATTGACACATATTTGACAGAACCTTTATCTAAAGTAGACATTAATGTAAATAATATAGACAAAGTATGTTATATATAGATTTTTTATTTCAAGTATTAGATATTATGCTTATGGCAACTTTAAAGAACACAAACAAGTATTTGGGAATGTTTATTTTCACTTCATTACTTCAGTAATGCATATATTTATTTACAAATGAGAATCTTTAAAATTTAAAAAAGTGGAATTGGCACTTAAAATTGGACTTACTTATTACAAATACCTTTTTAAAAAAGCATTACAGTAATGTCTTTCTTTTTTTCCATATAATGAAATGAGTCATATTATCACACCACTCTGAATATATAGTTACATTCAGATGCTATAGCATGTGCATTTGTTTTCTTATTTGTATCGTGTATTTGTACATAGTATTTTGTTGGTAGTAATGAGTGTAAAAATTGACATGCAAATGTGCTTAATTGTTACTTTTGAGTAATATTACTATTTTTATGTTATCTATTTTTAAAAGTATCAGTATTATAAAACTAGGCTTCTTCTTTGTGTGGCATATATATATATACACAAACACACACCTTTTTATACATATACATGCATTTATATATGCTTAATTCTACATTTACATATATAACTAGGTATATAAACACAGATGTGTCTATATACAGACATATATACATACACTTATATTTCATGTAATCATATATATTTATTTGTATTGATATTTTGCTCTTTTTGTCTTTTGCTTATACGTTGCCAATAATGCAATTTTCCTGTTAATTTTCTTTTTTTACAGGAAAAAAATCACAAATGCATGACAGCCAATAGAAACAATGCACATGATTTAAACGGGGTCTTCAAAACAAGACACTGATAATTTATATATTTATTCAACTGAGCTAACTCAAAAAATAAGTCATCTTACAGAAGTGAATGACTGATTCAATTGACATAGTTAAAGAAAAGAACTTTGGGTGACATCATTAAAGAGTGTTGAACAGTTGCGTCAACACTACTTTGTTACTAAAGGATATGAAATATAACAATAGAGATCTGTATACTTAATCTCTGTCTTCAATGACAAGATTGAGAAATTTAAAATTATATTTTAATTTTATCATTCTTCCCTGAGAATTTCAATCTCTGCAATTCTGTAGTATCTAGTAAGCCATGGACATGTCCTGCCCAATAAGACCTGGATCTCAGCTCTGGGGTGAGGAGGGCATTACCTTAAAGTGTTTTATCTCAGACATAGGAGTGTTCTGTGTGTCTGCTATGCCTATACAGAATTATTTGTACTTCCTATTTACCAATTGTTCATTACTCTAACTTTCTGACATAGCAAAAAAATTTTTATCCTAAACATTTTCTGTTTAAGTTACTGTGTGGTTTCTGTTTCCTAAATGGATGCTGAATTATACAAGTGATATTAAATGATGGCTTGGTTCAGGTTGGCAGCAGTCTAGTAGTGAAAAGTAGTCAGATTCTGGATGTAATTTAAATGTAGAAACAACAAGATTTACTGAAAGATTAAATATGGATATGTTAAAAAGAAGGTTTCAAGGTTGACTCTAGATCATTGAGTCCACCTGGAAAAATGGAGTTACCTTACTTATATTATGATGAAAAAGCCTGTGAGAAGAGCTGGTTTTGAAAAAAAAAAATAGCTGGAGTTAATGAGTTCAGTTTTAGATGTTTATTAAATGTACAAAGGAAATGTTGAATAGACAGTCGAATACATAAA
This sequence comes from Lepilemur ruficaudatus, assembly GCA_963574885.1. Taxonomy (NCBI): domain Eukaryota; kingdom Metazoa; phylum Chordata; class Mammalia; order Primates; family Lepilemuridae; genus Lepilemur; species Lepilemur ruficaudatus. The sequence continues at coordinate 4,396 of CAUYRT010057446.1, forward strand.
TCTAGATAGATACAAGTCAAGAAACGGATTGAGATTCACCATTATATTCATAGCCATAAAACAAAGAAAAGTTAGAAGACTGAATTCTGGGGTATTCCTACATTCAAAAGTAAGAAATACCAAGGAAACCAGAGAGGTAGCTGAAAACTGAGAAATATCTTGACCTAGAAGCACAGGTTAAGCAAAGGGGAAAAGACGGATTGGTTTTAACAAATGATACTTATAGGTCAAGTGATCTGAGGGCTAAAAAAGGATCATTGGATTTAACAATTTTAAATCATTGGTAAATCAATAGGAACACTTTCCACAAAAGAGAGAATAAGAAGAGAAACACTTGACACTGCAAGTAACAAACATAACCTCTTTTAAGGAATTTTACTAAGAGCAGAAGAAGACAAAAATGGTAGTAGCTCTAGAGAGACGACGGATCAAGATGAAGTTTTCTTTTATATTTTTAATGTGGCAGAATTATATATTTTAGAAAATATTTTGATTAAGAAGACAAAATCAGTGGTACATGAAATAGAAGAGAATTGCTGGAGCAATATTCTTCAGTTGTCAGGGGATGAAAGATTTCTTGCATAATATTAATATTAGGGTTGTCCCTAGCTCAAGGCACTGAGTTTTTAACCATAGTAGCAAAAGAGAAGGTAGTAGATATGTGTACATAAAGAATGTGGGTGGAGATGGTAATGAAAGCCCCCCGCCCAAGTTCTCGTCTGATTATATTTATTTTACTAGTAAAAAAAGGAAATAAGGCCATTATTTGAAAATGAGGAGAGTGTAGTGGGTGTTTGAGGTTTGAAGGAAGCAAACAAAATAATAGTCTTTCAGGACAGTGGGAGAGTATATAGACAAGAGAGATATAGAATGAAACATTGTGACTAGTGAATCATGAAATAAAGTGATACCAATCAGCATAGTTGTCAGTATGTGGTTTGTGTTACATTCCAGTCATGTTCAGTTGCACAGAGGCAGAAAAGATATAAATAAAGAGTTGCATTTAAATAACGCTGTATTAAGAGCCCAATATAAGATGATGGAGGAACTGGGAACTGAGACAGTATGAATGGCATTGATAATGATCGATAGTAAAAAGTGGTTGGATCTGTGGGTCAATATCCCTGGATATTTAAAGTATGTGGGGGGTTAGGAAACTAGAGAAAGTAAGCTGGAAATATAGAAGGTGTTACTTGGAAAGGAGATGTTTTAAACTGATTATAGAGAGGCCATAGTTTAACAGTAATGAAAAGTCCAGAACATGGTAAAAATGAGAAGATTACTAAGGGTGAGAGAAAAAAATAACCTTAAAGGAGTGAAATTGTAGATTATTAGAAATATAATCTCTATGGATCATTTACATGGAGGTCCCTGGGTATATAGAGACTGATTTCCTGGTAAAAACTAGGTAAAAATAATGTATGTGAAATCTCATCTTTTTATTTGCTAAGCTAGTTTAGAGTTTCAGCTGCATATTGATCTATCCAATTTATTAACATATTTACAGCTTACAGAAAAACCATTCAGAAATAGTCTTTTTTAAAATACAAATCAAAGGGGTAATTCTTTCTTTTCTTTCTTTTACTTTGCTCACTGAAAGTAACCTAATGTCACTGATAAGAGTCAGGCAAAATCTTTCCAGTACAGATATAAGTGTATTACACTATTTGACAAATATTATTTCATCATACAAGATCAATTTCAATAAGAGGTTTTTTCCAATCTCACATATTTGATTTAAATAAATATGGAATGCAAAGGAAACAAACAATATGCTGTAAAGAGAAAACCCCAAGATAAGGCAAGTTTGAAAATATTAGGATTAACAAATCATTTTTAGCTTAGTTATTAGAATTTGGGATTTTTTTTAAATTGCTTAGTTCTATACTCACAATATGCAATGATTTCCATTTTCAACAAAGAGAGTGAAATGATTAAATTTTTTACTATTATTAATATTGCATATGTTTTTGGAAATATTTTATAAATATTGAAGTGTATATAAAGAAAATACCGATTGAAATCCTAAGTACTTAGGTAATTTGCCACTAGTTAGATAATTTTCTAATAGTAAATTATTCTTTTTGTTTTGTTCTTGGGAAAATGTTGTATTTGATCATTTTTTTAGAAAATGTAAGAAATTCTAAGATTGTTATACAGTGGTAAGCTTACTATTAGAGCCTTTTATAAATTGAAATATATATTTTATATTCTTTAATTTGTTTTAGCATTATGTTTAACCTATCATACTGAAAGAATTTTAGCATAAGCCAAATTTAATATAAGAGCAATCTGTGTATATTATAATAAAAAATTGCATGTTGTTATTTAGTTCCTACTATCTTTAGTGGCAAACCAATTTAATTCAATACTAAATAATTTTGTTAAGCATTTATTGTGTCTGCTACTATGCTTGATATGGGATAATTTTTAAATGATATAAAAGGAGGCAACGCAATTCACTAGAAATAGATGTCATTGCATCTATGTAACGTAAAAGAAGAAGAAAATTTCATCTCTGGGGAAGGATTTTAAGCCTTACAATTAATGAAAAATATGAATATAAATATATATCATGATCTAAACTTTTAAAATGGTATGTCTTAATAATTTTAAAGAAAGCAAAATTATTTTAAACAGATTAAAAATTAACAAAAATTAGAAATTTTTAATTAGAAACTTGTTAATATCATTCATAGATACTATTCACAAAATTCAGCAAAATGACCATAAAAATTCCCCAGTACAAACGTAGGGAAAAGAAAGTGAGGAGGAACAGTTAGGATCAAAGAGTTTCTTGGAGACTTCTCTTTGATTCAAGATAGACAAGCAAGAAATGTTCTTTAGCTTCTAAGAGAAATGAGAGAAGTAGTATGCTCTTTGAAGGATAGTTTTGGGTTTCAGTGAAGCAACAGGAAAGCCAAAAACATTGAAGATACAAGTGCTTTCTTGTCAATAAAATGCCATTACAAACAACAAAGTAGAAGATTATGTTATGTTTGCCCCATGATAGCAAACCCCAAGGTCATTTAGCTGGTTGGGCTTGAATTACAGTGGGGGTTACTGATAAAGTTGCTGAGTTTTCATTTATAAGTCTATTATTACAAGAAAAAAATGTTAGACTAGAGAAATTGTCACTTAGGTTGATAACTGCGCATCATGTTATGCACATATTATGACTAATAGGTTGATAATTGTGCATCATATTGTGCATATGTTATGACTAATATAATAAATATGGTATTGTAAGGAAACTTTAGCATTGCTGAACAGGTCTAGTTCAAAAATTATTTTCAGGATCTCATATTTTTGGTGTACTTGTACTAGCTGTTGCTTCTTGCTAATCCATGGTGCTTGATGTTAATTGTCCCATCTTCTAGCAGAGTTGTAGGGTGCTGGTACTTTTAACAATGACTACTCACTTTCTGTGTCTTCATGGTTGAAATGCATTTATGAATCATTTTATTTTCTTCCTCTCTAAGTTACTAATTGAATACTGAATATTCTACTCTTCATTCAGTTTAATAGGTTTATTGGCTAATTTACAAATGTAATCAATTGAGTAAAATCAAGTAGTTTAGCTTTTACTATTCTGCAATATTTTGCATTGATATAATTTGTGTTTAGTTTCAGCAGTCCTTAACCAACTAGAATTATGATTTCCAGCTATGTCTTGGTTAAGAGAATCAACTTGGGATGTATTCCTGATTTCTTTTTCTGAAAGCTATGTTTAAATTTTAACAGAGCAGAGAGAAACTTGCCTCCAATAACTTCAGAAAAGTAATATCACAGTATGACGCATTGGTATTTTCAGAATTGATTTAGATTCAATAATTCAGTTACTAAGACCTTCAGTTTCGAACCAGTCCCTACTAGTGCTGCCTTTGACTATCATAGATTTCAGAGAGTCTATTTGCCTGCCAAGTTTAATGTCTCATCATAAATCTTTGCCTTGTTAATTCTCATGGCTGGCCTTGTTCTTTCCTACGATATTGTGAGCCATCCTCACCCTCATGTTTCACTTCAAATCTCAGCACATTAATTTTCATATTTTAAAATGTCCCTACTCATCTAGAAAAACAAAGATTTTAGGCTAGCGTTTTAATATAAATTCTTGCTGCAATATATTACAGTTTCAAGCAATTCCTTGAATCATTCATGCTAAGGAGGATTACTGTCAGACTGACAGCAGGATTTGTAATGTCAATAGAGGTAAACTATCAGAAATATGCCATTAGCTTCTTTTTCAATCCCTTTCAAATGGAAATACAAAAGGAAAGGGGATTCTTAGTTCACAAAAATAAGCAAAATTATCTTAAATGATTCTGTAATAGTTTTTGTTAACTACTGATTACCAAAATCCAATTGCAATCTTCTCAGTGACTCTAAGGAACTAAATGCTCAAGAACTCAATTTGCTGTCAATATCACAGGGAAATGGTTACATGAATGAGCAGGAACATAAAACAGCTGACAGCTATTTTGTGATTGAATTGACTATAATGTCAATCAAATTATTCTGCATCCAAGTAGGAAAAATAGTCTTTAGTGCCAGTAATTATTTCAAGGTTGATTTATCTTGTATGTGCTTCTCTGAGCCAAGAAACTCCATCAGTAGACATTAACTCTTTTAGCTCAAGTAATATGACGTTGAAGAGTCCCTGTTTGATGCTATATTCAGTCATCACAATTTAGACTAAATTTATTCAACTAGACAGTCACCAAGATAGAAATGGAAAACAACCTAGTTGAATTTTATGTGATTTTCATAGGGAAAAGGGAGAACTCTAGCATATGGGTAGAGTTTTCTTTGGTGAGTGTACACACATTTGAGATCTAATTCTAATCAATGCAGAAATAGAAAAGGCACCAAATATCTGGAGGAATCTTTAGTATAATACTATTTATTTGAACCCAAATCTTGATCCCTTGGTGTTCTAATGTTCAGACTTGCTCTTTGAAGTCCTTTGGGCTTGAGAACTATTCTTGACTCTACTACATTGATTCCAATTATTTCAGCTTGAGCTGAATCTTGTTTGCTTTGGATTAAACCACTGAATTAACTCATGGCCTTTGCACCCAATTCTGCAATGACCAATCTGGTCATGTCCACCAAAAGTGAAATAGTTCTGACCTAAAGAAATATGATTAATAATAGCTTAATATATGTGCATGATTTTGTTTTTTATTTATATAAATCAAATATATGAATGAATTAATTATTTGTTATTGTTCTAATTTTCTACAAACGTCATTGATTATATTTATAATCTTTCTCTCTCCCTCTCTCTGTCACACACACAATCAAATGCTATCAAGTAAAGGAGTATTGCCGTAACTCAAGTTGAAGAGAGTAAAGATATAATAAATAAAGTTTTTTGGGGGAAGGGAATCAAACGTAGAATAGTTGAAAGTAATACCATACCCAAAGTTCTCAATATTACATACTTTAAAATAGGTATAGATAGTTTGGATACACAATGGTCAACATTTCAATGGAGAGAGTACCCATACTCTGTGCATAATTTTGCATAAGAAATCACTTCAATCTTGATGGCTTAAAATAATATGCTTTTGTTTAGCTCATGACATTTCAGGTAGACAATTTATCTATGTTTGGCTGGAAAACTTTTGTAGTCATTGTTGGACTTACATGTATGACACTTGGCTGGCTGTCATCTAGGAAAATAGAGGCAATTGGACCATGCATTTCTCTTCTTCCAGCATCCTGGATTGTATGGCATCTTCTCTCAGAGAAAGAAAGATTCAGTAACAGCAAATGGACAGAAAAAGTGTCTTATGGTATCACATTTAAAATTATTCCTTTGAGCAGAGAGTCACATGGTTGACAACAAAGTTAGAAAAGCAGGACTATGGAAAGTTATCTTGCAAAGGATGGGGGTGGGGGGTGAAAAATTGAGGCCATTAATATTATCATCACAGAATGGTTATGTAGCCATGCAAGCTTCTTAATCTAGGAACTGGCCTTGTCAAAATGGAATAGGCTTCAGAACCCAATATTGTTATCAGCCTCCGCTTCTCTTGTGCCAGCTCAGATTTGCTGAGCCAGATCTGCTAAGTTACTAAAAGGATGTAGTAAAAGAACCGCTAGGCCTTATAGATTTGTCTGTCTGCCTCTGGTCAATGGGAACTTATTAAATACATTCAGTAACTCTAGTGATAGGTCATTGTTTCCCACAGTGATGTCTGGGTATGAGACATGCAAAAGATCCCATGGAGTTGGATCACATGGGAAGTAAAGTCTTCAACACCATGCCAAGACATTTGTTGACATGGATTTGGAGCTATTTATCAATACCTATAATAGAATAATAAAAAAAAGTTATTCAAACCCGTTTGGCACTATGAGAGTGTACTGGCATTATATGCACTCATTTGCAACTAATCAAGGTCTTCTACCACACTCTGAATTGAGATAAATTAGGGTGCTCTTTGTTTTTCCAGAAAAATCGGTTCTATAGGGAACAAAGATTTTCTTTTTTATTTTATTTATTTATTTTTTTATCAGGAGCAACATCTGAGAACAGAGAAGTGTGGCCATGTAAACACTCAAGGCAAGGTCAGTATCCAATTTCATTTAGATCTTATATCCTTGATCTAAGTAATATGAACTGTCAATCCATTCACTGAGGTCATATAAATTATCCACAAATCTACTGAAGTCAAAGCAGGCATAAAATGAACTGCCCATCCATCAGTAGAACTTAAAAAACGAAAAAAAAAAGAAAGAAGTTTCACCTTCCTTTTTTGGGGGAAAAAAAGAAACATACAGTGTTCCTTTTCAAATTTCCTTCGTTGCTCTCATAATTTCTGTGCCTAGAATCTCAGCCAAGATAGAGGAAATATGCCTGTGGATGGCCTGTAAATACCTGACTACAATAGCAATGTGTTGATTTCTTGAGTTTTTGTGACTGATATCTTTTTAATTTTTGTTGTTGTTGTTGAATATACCTAGTGCTTTCATGTCTCATGAAAATAATTTTATTATTTTTTAAAAATGTGTCAACAATATTCTTCATAGTACCTTTTTTGACCCACTTCCTGAAGCATTTAGGTTTACCCACCATTATGGTGCTCATCAGGTACTGGAAGAAACTCGAAATATGCTTATGTTTATAATTTTCTTTCTTTCTTTTAAAATTAATCCCATCATGTCTATTAAGTAAAATGGGTTAAAATGGTCATTGTGTTTGCTTTTCTATGAGTGAGTAGCCATAGACGTCTCTCTGCCAGGATCTTGGGAGACCTCAAAGACATCTGCTTCAGATACCAGCAAAGATATGTATCAAACAGCAAATATCTAAAACAAACTAGTAATTTGAGAGAGAGATGAATTACTACAATAGGAAATTTCCAGCTTGCCAGGCTACTGGCATGCAAAGGTAAAGGAGACAAGGCCTTTCCATAGCTTTATACCCTGAAGGAAAAACCAACAAATACACAAACAAGCAAACAAATCCCACAAGAATTCATATGCTTTATAGTCAAAAAGTGAATGATTGATAGAATTAAAGGAACAAAAGAAACTAGTCAAGATGGGGCATTCTGTGGCTGCTCAAACCAGCAGCAAAGCAAATGGGAGATTAAACACGTGTACAAGCATATACATACAGACTTGCATGCACAAGTTAGATTTGGAGTCTCCTTTTAGAGCACAGACTCCAATAAACCACGAGCAGATATCAAAATCAAACTGGGCTTTAGAGATTTACAGGGATTAGATAAAGAAACAAAATCTTTGTCTGGATTCTAATCACCTGCTCTGCTCCCAGGCAGAGGCTCCAAATATTCAAGAATATGTTACAGAGCTTTCATAGCCTCTGTGTGTGTGTGTCTGTGTGTATATCTGGAATATGCTTGCCTTTTTTAATTTATTCTTTTTTATTTTACTTTTTTATTTCAAAATATTATGGGGGTACAAATGTTTTTGGTTACAAGGATAGCTTATCTACGGCTATAAGTACGCCTATCACCCAGATAATGTTCACTGTACCCATGAGGTAGGTTTTCACCCATCTCCTCCTCATCCCCTTCCCCCTGCTTGATTTCCCCTGAGTTTTAATCCTTCTGTGCACACATGTTATCATGAGTTAGTGCCAATTTAATAGCAAATACATGTGGTGATTTTTCCCCCCATTTTTTAGATACTTCACTTAGAATAATGGTCTCCAGTTCCATCCAAATTGTTGCAGAAGGCATTAATTCACCATTTTTTATGGCAGAGAAGTACTCCATCCTATACATATACCGTATTTTGTTAATACACTGATGAATTGATGGACAGTTGAGTTGATTCCACATCTTTGGAATTGTGACTTTTGCGGCAATAAATATTCAAGTCCAGGAGTCTATTTGATAAAATGACATTTTTCCTTTGGGTAAAAAACTAGTAGCGGGATTGCTGAATCAAATGATAGGTCTGCTTTTAGTTCTTTGAGGAATCTCCATACTGTTTTCCATAGAGGTTGTACTAATTTGCAGTCCCACCAAGAGTGTATAAGTGTTCCTTTCTCTCTGCCTCCATGCCAGCATTGCTTTTGGTCTTTTTAATACAAGCCATTCTAACTGGGTAAGGTAATATCTCATTGTGGTTTTACTTTGCATTTCCCTGATGATTATTGATGTTGAGCATTTTTTCACATATTTATTGGCCATTTAACTTCCTTCTTTTGAGAGGCCTCTGTTCATGTCTTTTGTCTGCTTTATAATATGGTTGTTTGTTTTATCTTGCCGATTTGCTTGAGTTCTTTGTAGATTCTGGTTATTAGTGCTTTATCGAATGTATATCTTAAGAACATTTACTCCTATTCTGTAGGTTGTTTATTTGCTCTGTTATTTCCTTAGCTGTGCAGAAGCTTTTTAAGTTAATCAAGTCCCATTTATTTATTTTTGCTGTTGCTGTGATTGCCATTGGGGTCTTAATCATAAATTCTTTGCTTAGGCCAATATCTAGAAGAGGTTTTTTATACATTTTCTTCTAGAAGTCTTTTGGTTTCACATCTTATATTTAAGTCTTTATCCATCTTGAATTAATTTTTGTGAGTGGTGAAAGATATGGATCCTGTTTCATTTTTCTGCATGTGGCTATCTATTTGTCCCAGCTTCCTTTCCCCAGTGTAATTATTGTCAGCCTTTTCAAAGATCCATTGGCTGTATGTGGATGGCTTTACACCTGGTTCTTCACTCCGTTCCACAGGTTTGTGCCTCTATTTTTGTGCCAATACCATGCTGTTTTGGTTACTATAGCTTTATGGTATAATTTGAAGTCTGGTAATGTGATGCCTCCAAATTTGTTCTTTTTGCTTAGAATTGCTATGGCTATTTGGGCTTTTCTCTGGTTCTAAATGAAACATAGAATTATTTTTTCTAGATCTGTGAAATATGGCATTGGAATTTTGATGGGAGTTGCATTGAATCTATAAATCACATCAGGTAATATGGATATTTTAACAATGCTGATTACACTGCTCCATGAGCATGATATGTTTTTCCATTTGTTGTGTCATCTGAAATTTTTTTCCTCAGTGTTTTGTAATTCTCTTTGAAGAGATCTTTCACATCCTTGGCTAAGTATGTTCCTAGGTATTTTATTTTCTTTGAATTAATAGCTATTGTGAATAGCATTGAGTCTTTTTTTTTATTGGGGGAAAACTACAAAGCATTTACAGTACCATGTTCACAGTCACAATTTGTAGTGAGCTGATTTCCCCAAATATATTACCACTCAAGTTGACTTATCTTGTTACATTCAAAAACCTACTCTGTCAAAGTAGTCCAGAGAGTACATACATAGTGCTCCAATTGTATCTATGTACAACCAACACTTCATTTTAAGTGTACAATTAAATGATTTTCAGTGAATTTACTGAGGTGTACAGTTAATCACATGAATCAGTTTTTGAGGAATTCCTTTCCCCTATTGAGACCC
>CAUYRT010057447.1:0-17217 GCA_963574885.1 Lepilemur ruficaudatus
GCCAACTAAAAATATATACAAAAAATTAGCTGGACATGGTGGCGCATGCCTGTAGTCCCAGCTACTCGGAAGGCTGAGGCAGAAGGATCGCTTGAGCCCAGGAGTTTGAGGTTGCTGTGAGCCAGGCTGACGCCACGGCACTCACTCTAGCCCGGGCAGCAGAGCAAGACTCTGTCTCCAAAAAAAAAAAAAAAAGTGCTAAGTGTAAGTGACAATAGAAACTGTGACTCTTAGTTATCAAGAACTTATGACAAAACACACTAGCCTATTGAAAACCTCTCTTTATTGTTGCTGTATATATAGAGTCAATATGATATTAGAGTCAGTGTGAATTTTGTTCACAGAGTAAGATTACAGTTAAAGGATAATAAAATATTGGTGAGGTTTTTATATATTATATTCTGACAAAAATAGTATATTCTTAATTATGGTAAAATAGTAGTAGAAATTACATGATATCTTCTAATTTCAGAGTATATATGATTACAGAATCTGTATAACTAGACTTCTATCCAAATCTTAATTCTTTAAGCCATCCTTCTTTAATCCCTACTCTTCTCATTCTCTCATGACTATTCTACAAAATATTTTTGGAGAGAATATATTCATACATCTTTTATATGTTTATGTACATACATTCACATTTACTCAATTTAGTACTTCTTTTTTGGTGACATGTATCCAGAATGATTTTACCCTCCCATTTGCTCTTTTGTGCTCATTTGTATTTCTAACACTGTGATTCTTTCCTAAAACTTTCTTTTCTGCATCTAAAAAATAAGTACTCATAGAAAATCAAAAAGAAGGAAATTATGTAGTGAAGAAATGAGGAGTAATCATGAGTCTAAATGGACCCTAGTACACTGATTTGTACATTGTGGGCTTCATTTAGACATTTACTAGCTGAGAAAAGAAATTTGCAAACCTCCAAATTAGATATTGAGACTAATTTTAGCCCACAAAAGGCAACTAAATTCAGTTCTGCAACTATAATGGTGAAAGCTTAAAATTTTACTGCAGTTATAAGATTGCAATGAAAGTAGCTATATGTGCATTTTGTAAAATATGTATTAGGATATCTTTAATAGGCCCATGGTACATGATTCAAGAATTTTGGCATTCAGAAAACTTTGTAATATTCTGTAAATATGTAGGAGCATCTTTTTGTTTTTGAAAAAACATAACCTGATACTTTCTAGTTAAAATACCAGTCAGATTTTGTTGATACTGAAAAATGGGGACATAAAGATTTATTATACCCATTGTTTTTGTGTCTGGAAGTTTTCATAGTAAACAATTTTTTTAAAAAATCAGCCTGTAAATACCGCATTCCTGGGATCTGGACCAAATCTAATGTGCTAGGATTGGCTGGGCGTGGTGGCTCACACCTGTAATCCTAGCACTCTGGAAGGCCGAGGCGGGAGGATCGTTGGAGCTCAGGAGTTTGAGACCAGCCTAAGCAAGAGCGAGACCCCATCTCTACTAAAAATAGAAAGAAATTAGCTGAACAACTAAAAATATATATAGAAAAAATTAGCCAGGCATGGTGACACATGCCTGTAGTCCCAGCTACTCGGGGGCTGAAGCAGGAGGATTGAGCCCCGGTGTTTGAGGTTACGTTGAGCTATGATGACACCACAGGGCTCTAGCCAGGGTGATAGAGTAAGACTCTGTCTCAAATAGAAAAAAGGAAAAATATACCTCTCCATATATACCAATGCAAGATACTCTTGGTAAAGGATATACAATTTTACAATAATTCCTGAAAATGTTAAATTTATTATTTAATTCATAAACAGAAAGGTCATGCTTATAAGGGCTAACCTTTCTAGAGCATAACTGAGTATTAAATATTTCCTGGGAATTTTAATCTGGTTATATCTGTCATACCATTACACGAAAGGAACATGGCTAGCAACATTTTCAGAGACACACTCCAGAACACAAGAAGCTTACAAAAATGATTTCTACTGCTTCAATTAATGTAGATACCCTCACCCCTACCCCAGCCTTAGAAGAAGAAAATAGTCTTCCTACCCCTAATAGGGGGTTATCCAGTTCATGTTCATAGTCCCAGTGTTCTATCACTATAAAGCAGCAAAACATCATAAGGTAATATCTCCCTTGCCCCCAAGTGTAGTACTGAGAACAGCATTTACAGATCAATAGTTCACCAAGAGAAGCTGATTTAGTGTTATATTTTTAAGGGGGTTGGTCAAAATTGCATTTATTTGTATTGCAGAAGGAACCCAGATATTGAAAAAAGTTTACTGGTGGTATCAGAATAAACTGAAGAAAGAGAAAATAAAACATAAGTTAGTAAGGGAGAGGAAATACGGACACATGAAATAATATAAGAACAATTAAAAGTACCATCAAAGAAGGAAATTTAGATTAAAATTTATGATCTTAAAGCCACTTTGCAGAAATAATTGTGAAACAGTAAATTCATTTATTGCTTTAGATGGGGTATAAAATGGTTATAGCAAGGTATAGCATCCAAGTGACTGAAAGTTCTCTACTCAATGCAGTGAATAGGCATATTGTGACTTCCTACTTTCCCTGGTAAGTTATCAAAACCATATTGCTTCTTTAAATTTGGGTCCTCTCGTTGGCCTTGTTGGTTTTACTGTCTTGTATGCTGCAATTTCGGGTTTGTAATTTGGTTCAGTTTCCTTGGACAAGTCCCTCAACAATTTAGCTTGGGGCTTCTGTAACAATAAAACAAAAGCATTTGGGGGCTACTTGAAAATAGTACTTCTTCCTAAGTAACTATTTAACTTGTGCATAATATACTATGTTCATTAAATTTAAAATAGTATTAGATAAAACTATTGTTTTCTATCTTCTATAATCCTTTTAAATGAGAGGATTTTTTAAAAATTATGTATTTTACCATGAGACTTCCTTATAGTAGAATGCAATCATTTAGGAAAAAAAAGTACTGGTAAAAACCAGAAGTTTTCAATTCTAAAACTTCATTAATTATATTATTACCTGATATTCATGTTCACTGTAAACAAAGATGGACAAAGTCGAGTCTGCTATGTTTTACCTAGTTCTGCAGGTAAACATTATCCTAGGAACAATGCACGACTTCCTGTCCATCAAGTCTGTGTCTAGTCATCTATCCTTCTACTCCTCTCATCTGTTTAAAGCTTTGTCTCAACATGACTCCTGTCCTTTCTCTGGGCATGACATCTCAATTCTTCCAGCCCATCATCCTCATTCTGGTTTCACAAACCTGATTCCTTTGATACCATTTTAACTATTTAACTCATTCCTTTCTTTCTTTTTCTTTTAAGAATCTCTATTTTTTTATTTCAAGAAATCTCTATTAAACACCAGCTAGCACAAGGAATAATTCATTGTGTGAAGTCCTTGTCCTTAGTGTTGCAGACTACTGAAAAAGAATTCTCACCTACCTTGATTCTCTGCTGACATACATCCTGTGTCACTCCTCAGTTTTAGGTATTTCCCACGGTCTACTTTCTCCAGTGCGAAGAAAAAGTCACGAAACAATTCTAATCAGTTCCACTAAAGTTCATGCATCCTAGCCTACCCTTAAACCTGGTGGCTACGTGAAAGCTTTCATGTGGTTTCTGCTGACCCTTATCAACATTCTTAGCAGCAGAATTTCTCCACTCATCTCAAACTTCCAGCCAAACCGGCTCCTAGGAAGTGATTCACTTTTTATTACAAGGCAGTTTTCTGACATGAGTATCTTGGGCTTCCCTCTGTATTTTCACCTTTTCCTGTGTCCGTAATTTATTTCTCTCTAGAAGGAACAATTTTTCCTCCTTGCCAAGCTAACCATCCCATGTGTGTTCTTTTTTTCCATCTCTTGTTTCCTGCAGCACATTTTTTTAATCAGTTTTTTCAACCACCATTTGCAACTTCAGTCTCCCTGACTCCACAGGCCTATTATTCATTGCCTGGAATTGGGCACAAACATTCCACTGTGCCAAAAAGAAAGACCCTGTTAACTCTTTCAATTTTTTAAAATCTTTTTCCTTTCCTCAAACTTCTTGAGAGAATAGTGTACACTCATCTACTCAACTTCTTACTGTCCAGTCCTTCTTTAACCCTCTTTGATTTGGCCTCTGACCTATTTGTACAGTGAAAATACTTCCCTTGAAAGTCACCAGTGATCTTTATGTAACACTTATTCATTTTTTTATTCAGAAAATATTTACTTTGTGCTTGCTATGCACCAGATACTTGCTAGATGCTAGAAGTACATCTAAGAAAGACAAAATCTTTTTTGTCAGACAACTTACCATTTAGGTAGGAGATACAAACAAGTACAGAGAGAACTACAAAGTTAGTGGAAGAGTTGCAGTTAGTTAAGCATAAGGTAATAAGAACGTAAGAGAGCAATGTCTAACTCAGCCTTTAGGTGGTCTTAAAACCTTTTAGGTAGAAGGTGGGGCTTCTCTTAATGGAAAAAAAAATACTCAGTTAAAGAAGGAGGAGAACAGCATTTCTAGCAGAGAAATTATCTTTCAGGAAGGAATCTCAAAATTAATATGCTTTTGATTATCTGTAAATTTAGGAAGATGAGTGCAGAATTTTTGGGGGGGGGAGTAGATGGTTATAAAGCTTTTACCTGAATTGAGTTTTCAGATTTATATTTAAATAAAATTTTTGTGTATCTATAAATTTTGGGGGGTGGGGAGAGAGAGATCTATACTTTTTTACCCGATTCTCACAAATGAATCTGTGATTTCAAAACATACAGAGTCACTGTTATAAATGTAGTTGAGGACTAGGTTATGAAAGGTTTTGTATGCCAAACTGATGAGTTTTAAATTGTATTCTGAAGATGCTAGTTTAAGAAATATAATGGCATACTCAGATTTGCATTTCTGGAAAGTTTACCTATCTGAGATGTGAATTATCATATGAGAGGAGCAAGACTGCAGAAAGGGGATTCAGGAGGCATGCAGTAGTCCAGGCACAAGAGGAATAGTGCTCAATGATAGACAGTGGTCTGAAGAAGAAGGAATGGGTCATAAATGGGAGCTAAATAATGTGTACACATGGACATGGAGTGTGGAATAATACACATTGGAGATTCAGAAGGGCAGGAAGGTGGGAGGGTGGTGAGGGATGAGAAATTATTTAATTGGTACAGTGTATGTTATTTGGATGATGGTTTATTCTAAATGCGCAGACTTCACCACTATGTAGTATATCCATGTCACAAAACTGCGCTTGTACCCCTTAAACTTATACCAAATAAATAAATAAATAAGTAAAATAAGTTTATGGAAAATAAAAGAAATATTTAGAAGGTGGAATTTAAATTTTAGTCCACACTTGCCCCTGGGCCCTACCGCTTTGTACAGGGCACATGCACAAACCTATGCAGAACTCTACCTCCAATGCTTATCACCTCATTCTGGTAGAACTAAACATCTGTCTCAAATTAAGTATTTGTGTACTTGTCTTATCTTCTGTATTTTAAATTCTTTGGAGTTGTGTCTTTGGGTTTTCCATTGCTTATAGCACCTAACAGAGAATTACACATAGTAAGTAAGCATTCCAAAACTGCTCATTAATGGTGATGCTTATGTATAGCATGTATTCTGTTCCTGTATTCTGAGCGCTTTGCTTGTGTTCATTCATGTAATTCTTAAGTGGTAGAGCTGAGATTCAAACCTAGGTTGTCTGACTCCAGAGTCCATGCTCTTAACGCGTATACCAAACTAACTCACGATTGGGACCACATTTTTTTAATACAGTCCAGCAATTGGTAAATGTAAAGCAATGTATAAAATGTTCTAGCACCACAAGATTAAACGTAATACATTATTTGATGTGTGAGGAACAGCTAATGAGTTTGCTTTGTAATGTTTTTGTTTCAATTCTTTAGAACCAATTCGAAGATATAAGACTTACCACAGTGACATCTTTAGTGCCTCGAGTGCAAGTCCATCTGTTATTTCCTCTGAATCAGATTTCAGGCAAGGTGAGATATATCTGAAACAAGCAAAATGTTGTTTTTAAGAAACCACAATTATCATTCTTCTTTCAGTAGTGTTGAATTGTATGTTGTCAAGAAGGATAATTCCATATAAAATTTTTAAATTGTAAAAAGATGCCATTTACTCATTAATAGTATTACAGGAGCTAAATAGCGGTTTCATCAAGCAACAGTGTAGTCATTTTCATCATGGAGGCAATAATTCATTGTCTTTAAAAATAACATGACTTACCTCAAAAGAGTTTAATAACATAATATCATTAATTTGGTTCTGTGAATATGATTTATAAAAATATATGTCTGCTAAATACTTGAGTTTTAAATAAGAATTCTTTCATATTTTTATGACCTGTATCATTATTTCTTTTTTCATTCATGATTAGTTAGAAGAAGTGAAGCCTCAAAGAGGTTTGAATCCAGCACTGGTCTCCCAGGGGTAGATGAAACCCCAAGTCAAGGCCAGTCACAGAGATCAAGGTATGCGTATGAAAAAATAGTAATAATGTATTTCCAGGGACAGGTGTTTGGAGTTTTCTTTTATTAGAGTCAAGTAGGGTTTTTTTTTCATTCTGCTCTTTTTCATTCCTTTGATTTTTTTCATTTTCCTTTTCTCTTCTTTTCCATTAGCTCCCTTTCTCTTAAAGTTCTCAGAAATTCATCCAATTATATGAAAAACAAGGTACTAAAATGTTTTAAAATCAGAATTAGCTCTATTTATTTATAGTTTGTGCCTGATTTTTTAAATTGTCAATATGAATATAAAATAACAGGAAGGCGAAAGCATGACATTAAAAATCTGTGAGAGGATAGTAAACTTTGATTTCTAAGAGAATAATAACCTCTTCTGAAAGATTGGAGCAGACTCAACCAGCAGGCTTTCGGTGAGTATTTATTTGTTGAATGAATAATGAGTAGGTTACTACTAAGTAACTATTATGTAAAAAGTTAACTATTTACTATTAATATATCTTTTCTGGTTTAAAAGAGGTTATCTGGTATCTTTTAAAAGCCAAATTTAAGCTGGTTAGAGTTCATTTTCATACTGAAATACTTAGCGAAATTCTTATAAGGTGTTACTGTCATTCTTGTGCTACAGTTAGGGTGGTTAGTACTAGAGCTGTGTATTGATTTACTTTGTTTAAACAAAGATGTCAATTCAGTGGTGATATGTATCCTTCTCATGTATGCACAGGTCTCTTACATGATCAAAAGATGTTAATGCTAAATATTAATTTCAAATTTGTAATATGATATGAGAGGACTAGAGGTTGCTTCAAATTTACTCCCAAAGTGTGGGAATCCTTTTAAGTTCTATATTTCAGTTAGTTTAATTCCAGTACCACCAAATACAAAAGAATCATTTGGAAATTAACAAAAATTTGCCCCTTAGCTAATTAATTCTGCCAGACACCATTTCACACCCATAAACTATCAATAGATCAGATACCCATAACCATGTGATTAAAACAGACCATTTGGCTGGGCACGGTGGCTCACACCTGTAATCCTAGAACTCCGGGAGGCCAAGGCAGGAAGATCACTTGAGCTCAGGAGTTTGAGACCAGCCTGACCAAGAGTGAGACCCCGGTCTCTACTAAAAATAGAAAAAATTAGCCCGGTGTGGTGGCACTCGCCTATGATCCCTGCTAATCAGGAGGCTGAGAGGCAGGAGGATTGCTTGAGCCCAGGAGTTTGAGGTTGCTGTGAGCTAGGCTGATGCCACTGCACTCTAGCCTGGGCAACAAAGCAAGACACTGTCTCAAAAAAAAAAAAAAAAGACATATTTTTCAAACAAAGTTTAATCATTTTGTGAGTCTTATTTGAATTTTCATGATAAGTAACCTCAAAAGTGTCAAGATTATGAGAGAACCTTAATTTTCACTGTTTCTAGATTTTATTTACAGAAATACTAACATTAAGGCCACCTTAGTTTGTCAAATCTGTGTTTATACTGTGTGGGGGAAGAAAAACCTGTGTGATGTTCATAGCATCTGAGTTAAATATAACTATAGATAAAAGAAAAATATTTCAGGAAGTGGGTTGTTAGGTGTATGTATGTGTTGTCTTAATGTAAGTTGCTAAACTCTACTTCTTTTAACTATTTCTAACTTTTTTCTGCCCTCAGAAGTACACATTAACTGAAATATTGGCTATATTCCTTATTCAAGTGCAGAATTTTCTGAATGTGTACAAAGGTTTCTGATAATATTCTTAACATGCTGGTACATAATGAGGAGGTCCTGTTTTGTTCTTTAGGTCACGTATTTGTAAGATCTATAAATACTGTGGTATTTATGCATGTTGCATGCTTCTTTATAAAAATTTCCATTCCCTTTAGCTAGAATGAAATGGCAACACAGATCTAGAGAGTGCTATTAATTTGTATCCTAGGGGGTGGAAGGAGATTAACAGGAAATTGAGTCAGATGCAGCAGAATGAGTAATTTTTGTATTCTGAGCTATCAAAAGTGTCTTTCAGTGACCAAAAAGGATATTCAAAGCCATTTCCAAAAGAGAATCTCTAAGCCTTTTTATGTGTTAGCTTTTGAAGTACAATTTATACATAGTACATTCCCACTGCTTCTGTGCCTCTCTGCTTGTTGAGGTAAGGTTTTTTTTTTCTGACTCCAGACAGAGTCAGAGTTGTTTTTGTTTCTTGTTCTTTGCCTTTCGAACTTTTCAGTACTTATAGAAACTTCTGCCAGATACTGTGTTGGGAGAGATAAAATAGTAATCATTTTTGCTACCTGTTAGTAGCTCTGGTGTAAACTAATATGAACAAGAAGGCTAATATACTTGGTAAAAATAACAGATTTGAGTTTAAATGTATGGATTCAAGTTCTTATTGTCCGTGAATCCTCTCCCCTCATGTGAGAGTGAGCCATAAAATTATATTCAATTATTCATTCCACAAGTAAGTATTGAGCACCTACCATGTATTACGTACTTTTAAGTACTAGAGATAGAGTTATGAGCAACACAGCCCCTGGGTTGTGAAAGTCCCCCACAGTCCCCTGGGGGACTTTCTAGAGATGAGAGACAGCCAATGAACCATAAAAAAAAGTAAGTAATGCATATAATGATGGTGCTTTGAAGAAAAATAAAGCTGCCTAAGGGGATAGGAAGTGCAGGGATGTAATGTCCAGATTCTATTTTATATAGGTAATATGATCAGAGACTGTCTCTCTTAAGGGATGACTTTAAACAGAAAGCTGATTGGAGTAAGGAAGTAATCCATGCAGATAGCAGCAGAAAGTGTATTCAGATAAAAATGTCTAGGACAAAGCAGAGTAGTAGATGTTATGATTTTGTGGTATGTACTTGAGGAGAGTTGAGGGTTAATGGAGGAGGGGTCAACAGTGGTCTGGAAGCTGAAATAATAATTAAGGAGAATCTTTTCCCACCTCTAAGGCCCAATGATATAGACCTGTAAGAATAAAACAGCCCCTGTCTGAAAGAACTACAAGGGAAGCAGTCTTCAGAGAATGCTGGAATGTTCAGAGAAGCGGAGGGTATAGATCTACCCTCTAAAAATAGAACATTTCTGACACTAAACATATGGATTTTTTGTTCTCACATCAACAACCAATTCTCCCAAATCTTTGGACACTTGCTGAATGTCCTACAATTTAATTCAATTCTGACACTGATTACCTGGAGTTAACATCAGATCTCACAAGTTAAGTGATCAGTCCCACAAGACTACCCCAACTTCAGAAGCCAGTTACAAATCCCAGGTCTCTCATACTTCTGACCAACCAGCTATAAATCAAGGGGTTTCTCAGGAATGATAATATAGTAGATGGCTTTACTTACTTTTACTGATTTATTATAAAAGATAGTATGAAGGGCATAGATGAACAGCCAGATGAAGAGGTATATAGGGCAAGGTCTGGAAGGGTCCAGAGCACAGGAGCTTCTGTCCCATAAAATTAGGATATATCATTCTCCTGGCATGTGGATACATTCACTAACCCAGAAGCTCTCTGAACCTTATCATTTGGGAGCTTTTATGGAGGTTCCATTACATGGGCATGATCGATTACTAACTCACTTTCCAGCCCCTCCCCAGAGATTGGGGAGAGTGGGGCTGAAAATTCTAGGCTTCTAATCAAGGCTTGGTCTTTCTGGTGACCCCATCTGAAGCTATCTAGGGTCCCACCAAGAATTTCCTCATTAGAACAAAAGAGGTTCCTATCACTCAGGAATTCCAAGAATTTTAGAAGCTCTATGTCAGAAACTGGGGTCAAACACCAAATATTGTTAATAGAACAAAGATTCTCCTATCATCCCTGTCACTCAGGAAATTTCAAGGGTTTTAAAACCTCTTTGTTAGGAACCAGGGACAAATATCAAATATATATATTTCTTATTATGCCACACTGTATAATGTAAAGATTCTTCTCAGATGAAAAGATAAAATTTGTTTAAATTCTTGCTACCTTACAACATGTAGTTTTCCTGATTAGCCTTAAAACAATTGTTTTCTTCCCGATTCTTACTCTTCTCTTCTTTTCTATATAGCAGACAATATGAAACACCCCTTGAAGGCAACTTAATTAATCAAGAGATCATGCTAAAACGGCAAGAAGAAGAAATGATGCAGCTGCAAGCCAGAATGGCCCTTAGACAGTCTCGGCTGAGCCTGTATCCAGAAGACACAATCAAAGCTTCCATGCTTGACATCACCAGGGATCCCTTAAGAGAAATTGCCCTAGAAACAGCCATGACCCAAAGAAAACTGAGAGTAAGTTGGTTCTCAGGGTAATACATTTAAATTTGCTCTCACAGGGAACTGTTTAGCAAAGTACTTTCAAAAAATTGCTGTAGATATCCTAAAGTACCCTGTGGATAAAATTGAAATCCCTTATTCGTTTCCATTGGGATTAATTATCTTGTTGCTTTATATTAAAATACATGTTTTGCTGTTTTTATTATTTTATTTTAGAAATAACTTACATGGATTTAGAGTATCTTAACTGTATATTTTAAAAATGTATTCATGATCATTAAAATCATCTGGCTCTATTCAGTAGTGTGGGGGATTAGATTATTTTTTAATATTAAGAAATTTATTATCCCACAAATTGAGAAGATCAGAGATAGAAAGTTCAAGGTTGGTTGAGAAGCTCAAAAATCGTTATCAAGTGCATTCCATCTTGCTATTCTTCTCTCCTCAAAATTTTGGCAATAATTTATTTTATAGTTAAAAGATGATTAGCTCTAAGCATAATATCCTTACATTATAATATCCAAAGATAGGTAGGAGCAAGTCTGTATCTTATATCTTGTGGGAGGATTTTTTTATGTGTCTTTTCTTTTAGTTGGGGTATTTTACTGTTGACATATGATCTTAAATATATTTTGATAAACATAAGCTCAATTTGTGGGATAATAAATTTCTTAATATTAAAAAATAATCCCCACACTACTGAATAGAGCCAGTTTATTTCAACAATCATGAATATGTTTTTAAAATATACAGTTAAGATACACTAAATCCGTATTTCTTTTCTCATGTGAAATATCTTGAACATTTTTAACTTCTGTAATATTATTAGCACTATAAAGTGCTTCATTATGTGACTTTACCGTGTACTATAATTTCTTTAATCAGCTTCCAATAATTGGACATTTAAAATGTTTCTGATTTGTTGTTAGTGCTGTTGAAAGCAATGCTCTGATGAGCATGCCTATACCTAAATCTTTTCAGATAAATTCCTCCAAGTAGAATAGCCAAGTCAAAGACATTTTTTAAGACGTTTGATACATACTGTCAAATCGCCCTTCCAAAAGTTTGTACCGGTTTATGCTTCCTATCATCATATCATGCCTGTTTTGCCATATTCATACCTACTTTGGATATCATTCTTTTTTATCATCACCAATTCGATAGGTGAGGCAGCATCTCATTTGTAATGTTACTTTAAAAATAATTCTTCAAAAGCAAATAAATATTAGTAAAAGGAATAAAATCTAGAAAGTGTATTACCCTATTCTGTTTCAATTTTTGTTGATTGCTTCAAAGAATTATCTTAAAAGCACATTGGTATGCCCTGAGATTGATAGGATTCAAATTTGCTTCATAGTATTCTAAGGAGAACAAACCAGTATGGGTAGTAAAAATTGCATTGAACTGCAAATTGGAAGACTTGTGTTCCATTCTTTATGGTGCTGTTACATGGCCTAATGTAAAATTTTAAACCTCTTTGTGTCTCATTCTGTTAATGTTGTAAATGTGGGATTTGTTTGTAATTTATAAGACACTATCCAACTTTAAAGTTACTAGATTCCAATAAAATATAACTGGATTTATTTTCAACTAAAAGGAAGAAATTCAATCAGGCTTCATCAATTTATTATTATAACCAATATCTATGTTAAAATTAAGCAATAGGTTAGATGTCATACAAAATAGTGTGGGCTTCCAATATAATAATTCAGTGAGCAGCATAAAGGGCACACATGCATACACACCAAACCAGTTTCAGACGTAAAACTTTGGTTCATTTGTAATTTGTGAATTATAGATTATACCTTTATAGTTTTTTTTTCCTGTTTTCCTTTTGGCATAGACACATTTTAACTTTTTCATACCCTGTTGGCCTAGTTGATCATTATTAGATTCTGGTCTTCCCATAGCAGAGCATTTTCATTTTTTTTACTCTGTGTCTATTCTTGTTTAAAATGTGTCCTATTGGTTCACTGAATATTAACAAACCCTTAATGTTAAACTTTTACTTCAATGGTATCTGTCACATGTTCCACCCTCAATTGAATAGAATTCCCACCCCAACAAGCAAATGAGCTGTACAGGCAAACGCAAAGAAGAAACCAATAAGAACAAAACTCCATTAGTTCAAACACATGCACACACGCACCACCTGCCTTTGGCCTCAAGATTAGTCTTTATTTCATTGTACCTTGTGCCCATTTGGACATAATCTTTTAGTCTTTTCTCAACCCTGCTCCCACTTACAGTCTAATTTGTTTAAAATTGTCTCCTCAACTAGTTCTTTCCTCTGACCAAAACCCTTGAATATATAATACAAAAGGAAAGGGGAAAGGGTAGATTGAGAAGCAGTAAATGCAGAGCATGGACTCCACTTTCCCTGTCCCTTGGGTCCCTCCATTTCTTGAGATATTCTTTTTGCTGGTGGCGTTGATGGGGGTCAGAGACTACATGTGATACATATACTATCCCTAGTTGTCATTATTTAAAACAGAAAGTACAGTGTCATAGGGTTCTAGAAAATGATTACAGATGGATATATATTTTTATAGTCGCAAAGTAGATGTTCTGTAACTATAACCTGTTTTAGATTGAATGTCACTCTCTAAAACAATAAGATTCTGCTCAATCACTTCATACATTTGCAACATTAAACCAAATCCTTATATGAGCTTGATAACTCTATATTACTTCAATAAGTAAGACTACTATTTCTTTTTTTTTTTTTTTGAGAGTCTGAGTCTATCTGGAGGCCAACTAATGAAAATACTGTAAAACAGCATAAAGTTAGGCATTATATTTGACATCACTGGTTAAAAAACATAGATGAGGAAAAACTTCTGTTAAAAGTTAGCATAAGGTACATTCCATTCCTGTTCTCATTAAATTCCTGTGTACTTTTTCATTGAAAGTTTCAGCATTTATTTTAGATCACCTAGTTCTAGTGTAGTGGTTTTATATGTAATTTATTATTATTGCATTATTTTCCTTTCAAGGAAAGAGCTAGAATAAATATTAAAAACTATTGATCTACTTATGTGATTTTCAGAACTTCTTTGGCCCTGAGTTTGTGAAAATGACAATTGAACCATTTATATCTTTGGATTTGCCACGGTCTATCCTTGTAAGTAATAAAACCATTTTGTGTCACTCTTAGGAAGTAATTTCAGTAATTCTGTTTTTAAAAATTCAGTTAAAATTCTTATAAAGCTTATTTGAATAAATGCCATTTAATTTTTTCAATTGCAGACCAAGAAAGGGAAGAATGAGGATAACCGAAGGAAAGTAAACATAATGCTTCTGAGTGGGCAGAGACTGGAGCTGACCTGTGATACCAAAACTATATGTAAAGACGTGTTCGATATGGTCGTGGCCCATATCGGCTTAGTGGAGCATCATTTGTTTGCTTTAGCTACCCTCAAAGGTACCAAGACATTTTAAATTAAGAGTATAATATGGAAACTTGGCAATAAGCAGACTTCCTATACCTGTTATTATGCCCAACCTCGTTTTGGGAAATATTAACTAAATAAACAAGTCAGCATTGAGAAGCAGAAGTGAGTTAGGAACTCCTTTCCTTCTCCTAACTATGTGCAGTATTTTAATAGCTGTGTTTGTTAGGCACCTTCTGTATCTGACTATGAAGTGTTGTTTTTTTTGTGTTTTTTTTTTTTGTTGTTTTGGCTATTGTTATATAAAAATATATTTTGAGCATTATATTTTAGGAACCATTTTATATTAATTGCCTATATATATACTCTAGAAATTGGTATCCTAATATGAGTCTTAATTTATAGCAGGACCCTATTTCTGAATTTCCACATCAACTTCTTTAGCCCACTATCCTAAAACCATAGTGTCCTTTTAAAATGATAGTTGATAACCAAAAATTAGTCATTTCATATATCTTTTAAACATTACATCCACTTAACTTCATGACGTTCACAACTACATAGTCTCAGAGCACAACTTAAGTAGAAATCCCTCCTATTTACCAATTATTGTTGCCATAGCAATAAGAAAGTCTTTCTTTCTTTAATAAATCATTATATTTATAAATTATTCTTCAATATTTCAGATTCCTGTTCACCTCAAAATGTAGCTTGGAAAGCTTAGACAACAAAGTACCGTAAATGACAATTGGAGGGTCAAATGAGCCTGAAATTCAACAAGATCATGATAATGTTTTCTTTATCATAAAAGAGATATTTTGTCCAACATAGCTTATTGAATTCATGTGCCTTAAAAATGAATAATTCATTTTTTAAAGTCATCTAATAAATATTTAAGTAGTACCTACTGATTTCTATCACTTTGTTAATTTCACTTTTCGACTAATCAGGTAATACTATCTACATAAAGATTCAATTAATCAGAATTTCTATTTATAATACACGGTATTTCTTAAACATGCTGGGCAAAGTAGATTTTATTGAATAATCTTTTTATTTGGCAAGGCAATAATAGTTAAAAGATGACATTGAAAAATAAAAATATAATGATGACTGGCATTCCTACTAGGTTTCAGCTGATAGATCAACAATAAATATGAGCTAATGTTTATTGAATGCTTACTATGTACTATGTGCTTTACCAAGTGTTTTATATCCATTGTCATTTGATCCTTATAATAACCCTATTAAACAGGAATTATCACTATCCTGATCTTATTAACAAGAAAATTCATGTCTAGAGAGGCAAAATAATTTATTCAGTGTCATACAGATGGTAAATGATGTGGCCAGGAGTTGAATCCTGGCCAGGAGTAGAATCTATCTGGCCCATTCTGAAAAGATCAAGCCATATTGCCTCCCATCTATATGTAGTGCCTCAGAGCTCCCTGCCATACTTCTTAACAGTCTTATTTTATTCTTGTATGATACTATTTTGTGCAAGTTTGGCCAAAAATGAAGAAATCAGGAAAAAAAAAACATTAAAGTATTTTTTTAGTTTATCTGAATGTTTTTCTGATTCTGTTTTAGACAATGAATATTTCTTTGTTGATCCTGATTTAAAATTAACCAAAGTGGCCCCAGAGGGATGGAAAGAAGAACCAAAGAAAAAGAGCAAAGCCACTGTTAATTTTACTTTGTTTTTCCGAATTAAATTTTTCATGGATGATGTTAGTCTAATGCAGTGAGTACACAGAGTTTCTCTTTTTCTCTTTTTGACCACTGGTCTTTTGACCCTTTAGCTTATTGATAACTGAATTATCTGATTCTGGTTTCGAACTCCTGACCTTGAGCGATCCACCCGCCTCGGCCTCGCAGAGTGCTAGGATTACAGGCATGAGCCACTGTGCCCGGCCTTTGAATTACCTGATTCTGATCAATAATAATGTCTTCTTTATCATAAAAGAAATATTTCTTTCAACATAGTTTATTTAATCCTTATGCCTTGAAAACAAGCTTAGTAATAAACCATCTTGAAAACTACACATATATGTCTATAACAAAAATCACCTTAATATTCAAGATCAAAAGCCTAGGTGTTTACTTTTTCCAGACATACTCTGACCTGTCATCAGTATTACCTTCAGCTTCGAAAAGATATTTTGGAGGAGAGGATGCACTGTGATGATGAGACTTCCTTATTGCTGGCATCCTTGGCTCTCCAGGCTGAGTATGGAGATTATCAACCAGAGGTAGGATTTATGTTTTTCTCCAGGACCATTTTTGTATTGGTGCTCTTATATTTGGTGTAGTTAAGGACTAAACCTTGTTGAGGTGTTTGAGTTTAGATATGGAGATTCCTGAGGCTAGTTTTGAGACCCTTGAATGTCACTCTCCTCAAGCTTGCTAATCAGTTCAGTCATTCATCCTCACTAAAAGACTGATACATTTCCTCTAAAACTCATTCCTCAGAGAGAGAAGTAGAAATACGTAGAAGTATTTTATCTCTTGGCTGAAGCACAAACCTTAAGATAGGAGGAAGAGACTTTATTTCAATAAAAGACAAACAGAATTGCTTACAGAAATATTCTCCTTTTTAGGTTCACGGTGTGTCTTATTTTAGACTGGAACATTATTTGCCTGCCAGAGTAATGGAGAAAGTTGATTTATCCTATATTAAAGAAGAGTTACCCAAATTGCATAATACCTATGCGGGAGCTTCTGAAAAAGAGACAGAGTTAGAATTTTTAAAGGTAAGCATGGAAGATTACAAATAATAAGCTTTATATCTTTTTCAAAATAAGCAAAAAGTAGGCCGGGCGCGGTGGCTCACGCCTGTAATCCTAGCACTCTGGGAGGCCGAGGCGGGCGGATTGCTCAAGGTCAGGAGTTCGAAACCAGCCTGAGCAAGAGCAAGACCCCGTCTCTACTGATAATAGAAACAAATTAATTGGCCAACTAAATATATATAGAAAAAATTAGCCGGGCATGGTGGCACATGCCTGTAGTCCCAGCTACTCGGGAGGCTGAGGCAGTAGAATCACTTGGGCCCAGGAGTTTGAGGTTGCTGTGAGCTAGGCTGATGCCATGGCACTCACTCTAGCC
>CAUYRT010057448.1:0-13966 GCA_963574885.1 Lepilemur ruficaudatus
AGGCCGGGCCGAGTCCGGCTGCTGCATGGCGCAGCCTGCGGGATTGTGCGCTCGTGCACCTGCGCTCCTCAGACCAGAGTTTACAGTATGAGCATTTCTCCTGATCGTTACACTTTCTGTCACACTGCATTGTAGCGGCACCGTTCCCAAAGGTGAAGCGTGGGCACGGAGGGCTGCGCAGGTTTGGGGCTGTGTGCACACTCCTCCGCTCTCAGGGCAGGTGTCCTGGGAAAGGCGGTGCAGCCTCTCCCCTCAGAGAGCTGGTCCCTGCTCCCACCCTGCCCAAGACTTGCTGTTGACCCAGCGTGAACAGCTCACACATCCAGCAAGGGGTGGGAACAGAATTAATTGCCAAGTGCTTCAGTGATCCTCTGGCTCAGCTCTCACTGCTGAGGGAGCTCAGAAAAGGCGGGAAGTGCCTGGGGAGCGGCCCCCATGGGCAGGGCCAGCTGGCCTTGGCTTCCAGTGAGGCTCAGCGGGGAGCAGGCGGGGGAGGGTAGGGCCAGGGCAGGAGCAGCAGTTGGGTCTCGGAAGACCAGGCAAAGACCCTGCATGGGGTAGGTGCTGCACGGGAACCTGAGAGGGGCGGATGGGGAGCTCAGGGCTGGGACTGAGTGGGGGAGGCGAGTGCAGGGCACAGCAGGGCCATCAGGCTAGGAGGGGCAGCAGGGGTCCCTGGGGCAGCGTGTGAGCAGTACCTGATCAGTGGATTGTGGCTGCAGGCTTCTGGACAGGTTTCCAGCACCCTGGCCATTCGTCTGGCTCCGTAGGATTCCATTTCCTGTTTATGGGACTCCAGGGATGAGACAGCCCTCCTCAAAGTGATTTCCCAGGGTCCTGGGAGTAGTGGCTCCACCTCTTCCGCTGAGACACTGGAGTGGGAGGGCCTTTGGATCGTTTAGGGGACACTGTTTCTTGTTTCTCTCTTTCTCTGGGGCCCTCTGCCTGGGCTGAGGGACTTGTGGTGGAGCAGTCCCCGCTGTGCTGCAGGCCCTGAGGCACTGCAAAGAGACAGGACAGTGACTGCAGTCGGATCCAGGGAGATGAGCCAGGCCCAGGGCTGAGAGAGGAGAGCAGACACCCACTGGCCTGGCTGGGGCAGCCCTTTCCCCTCCACCCCCTCCCCAGCTCAGATCTGTGCCCAGAGCACTGTGCATCGCCAGCCTGTTGAGTGAAGGGAGGGTTTGAGATTCTGGGGCGACGGAGGTGTGGACTCTGGATCACGCCTCCTTTACTCTCCGGACAGATGTGCCTTGAGTTCCGCGTTGTGTGCTTGTCCGTTTGCGTAAGTCCCTTCATCCAACCTCCTGGCTTCCAGAGGGTGGGTCAGAGGGCAGCCTCCCAAAATACTAGGATTATAGGTGTGAGTCACTGCCCTTGGCCCATCTTGACTATTTTTAAGTGTACAGTTTAGTGACATTAAATATACTTATAATATTGTGCAAGCATCACTCCCATCCATCTCCATAGCTCTTTTCATCTTAAAACCTAAACTCTGTACCCATAAAACACTAACTTCCCATTCCCTCCTCCCCCGTCCCCTGGCAGCCCCCATTCTGCTTTCTGTCTCTATGATTTGACTGTTCTGAGACCTCACGTAAGTGGAATTACATAGTATTTGTCTTTCTGTGACTGGCTTATTTGACTTAGCACAGTGTCCTCAAGGTTTATCTGTGTTGCCGCATGTGTCAGAATTTCCTGCGTTTTTAAGGCTGAATCATACTCCGTGGTGTGTCTATGCCCCATTTTGCTTCTCTGTTCTTCTGTGGACGGACACCTGTGCTGCTTCGACATCTGAGCTGTTGTAAATGATGCTGCTGTCAACATGGGTGTACAAATTACCCCTCTGAAACCCCGCTTTCCATTCTTGTCCGTAGAGACACAGCAGTGGAATTGCTGCCTCATGCGGTGACTCTATTTTAATTTTTTGAGGAACCACCACACTGTCTTCCTTAGCAGCGGCTGCCGTTGTTGGATACGGTGTTCTGTACACGTCCGTTGGATCTAGTTGGTTTAGAGCGTTGTTGAAGAGCTCTGTTTCCGTACTTACCGTCTGTCTCTTGTTCTATCTGTTATTGAGGGTGGGCTATTGAAGTCCCAGCTGATACTGCAGAACCCTATGTCTCCCTTCAATCCTGTCAGCTTTTGCTTCCTATATTTTGATGGTCTGTTTCTAGGTGTGTAATGTTTATAATTGTTATATCTTCTTGATGTATTGAAACTTTCATTAATATGTAATGTCCTTCTTTGTCTCATTTTTTTGATTTAAAGCTTATTAGTATAGTCAAAAGATACTATACCAAAGATATTAGTATAGTAATAAGATAAGTAATAAGTATAGTAAGATAATATACTAAAGATATTAGTATAGTCAACCCCTGCGCCCTTTTGGTTCGTGTTTGTATCACGTTTTATTTTTATTCCTTTGGGTAAGCCAACCTGCAGTGTTTGCCACACTTTCCAGAGTGATATTCCCAGTTGACACTCCCATTAGTATTTACCTGTCTATTAATAGGCTGTTTAGTTTTTTCTATCTTATTGTTTATTTCATGTCTTCTGTTAATTGCCTGGGTATATCCTTTGCCCACTTTTCTGTTGGCACAAACCTCTATCCCAGTACTTGAGTTGCAGTAACCAGCGTTTTTTCTCCTTGACTTTGATTCTAACATCTAGTAGATGTTTGTGGAAGATAAGCCTTTTCCCTAGAAACCTTTTATCAGGTTTAGAAAGCTCACTAGGAGTTTTGTTTAATTGGGCATTTTTTTTTTTCTGAGACAGGGTCTCACTCTGGCAGCCAGGCTGGAGTGCAGTGGCCTCATAATAGCATACTGCAACCTCAAACTCCTGGGCTCAAGTGATCCTCCTGCCTCAGCCTCCCAAGTAGCTGGGACTACAGGCACATGCCACCACGCCTGGCTAATGTTTCTGTTTTTTGTAGAGATGGAGTCTCACTCTTGCTCAGGCTGGTCTCGAACTCCTGACCTCAAGCAATCCTCCCACCTCGGCCTCCCAGAGTGCCAGGATTACAGGCGTGAGCCACTGCGCCCAGCTGGAATGCTTTTGCTTTTAGCATTCTTAGCATCCTTCTAAGCCCTTAAGATGGCTTGTAGGCTATCTTTGTATCTTCTCTGATTCTATTTTAACAGCAACTGCTTTATGTTTTTTATCATTGAGTTGATCATGTAGCTTTTCTCCTTTAATCGGTTAATATAATTGCAACATCATTCTGTTTGACACATGGTGGTGGTTTGGGGTTTGGATTGATGATCAAACCACCAGACATTATAGGCTTCATCCAGTGCATTTTTACTTGGCCTTCAGAAAAGATACAGGACAGATGGGACAACATGTACGGCAGTGCAGAGTGGAGGTCTCAGGACTCCTGTGTGCAGCTTCTGAGGCCTCTTGTCACTCACACACAGGGATGCTCGGGTCTGAGGCTGAGGGGTGTGGACCGCCCAGCTCTGGGGCCTTCAGATTTTACTCTTTTCTAATGAGGGAACTTTCAGCTCTGGGGCTGCCTTGTTTCATCAATTGCAGTTACTCATCAATTGTAGTTTTTGGAAAAATAATGTTCTCTTTTGCCCA
Organism: Lepilemur ruficaudatus; assembly: GCA_963574885.1. Lineage (NCBI taxonomy): Eukaryota > Metazoa > Chordata > Mammalia > Primates > Lepilemuridae > Lepilemur > Lepilemur ruficaudatus. The sequence goes on from CAUYRT010057448.1 coordinate 3,589, forward strand.
GTTTTGGTGTCAGGGTTGTGCTAATCTTGGGTAATGATTTTGGAAGCTTTCCATCATTTTCTTTTCTCTGGAGTAGTCTCTGTAACACGGGCAATGGTCTGTTCATTGATGCTTTGATGGAACTTGCCAGTAAAGCCATCTAGGCCTGAGGTCAGGGAGGACTGGTTACCTCCTCATTGATGATCAGTCTAGTTGGGTGATTTGCTCCATTTTGAGTCAGTTTAGGTGATTCTTACTTTCCTAGAATTTTTTTTTTTTTTTTTTTTTTTTTTGAGACAGAGTCTCACTCTGTTGCCCGGGCTAGAGTGAGTGCCGTGGCATCAGCCTAGCTCACAGCAACCTCAGACTCCTGGGCTCAAGCAATCCTTCTGCCTCAGCCTCCCGGGTAGCTGGGACTACAGGCATGCGCCACCATGCCCGGCTAATTTTTTCTATATATTTTTAGTTGGCCAATTAATTTCTTTCCATTTTTAGTAGAGACGGGGTCTCGCTCTTGCTCAGGCTGATTTCGAACTCTTGACTTCGAGTGATCCGCCCACCTGGGCCTCCCAGAGTGCTAGGATTACAGGTGTGAGCCACCGCGCCCGGCCCTGTTCTTAAGTCAAATGTAGGTTTGCCTGGGTCTCACAGGAGTGTAACTATTTTGTCTCACTACCCGCCCCACCCCGCACACTCCGTTTTTTCTCTCTGTATGCTTTTAAATGCTGAAACTTCCAAATTCCCCTTCCGAAAAGCAGCCACAGGTTTGCCTGTGGTTTGTGTTTTTCCTGGGTGCATTGTCAACTCTGGCTTAACAAACCGCACTTGACTGAGATTTTTGCCTCCGTCACTTACTTTGGGTCACCAATATATTTATGCATGTATTTATAAATATGAACGGTCACATGTGTGTGTGTCTGCCTTTGTGTCCACGTGCCTCTGTGTGTGTCTCTGTGTCTGTGTGTCTGCGTGTGTGTGCTACAGAGGGAAGAGTTACTTTTGATCATTTCCCAGGAGCTTCTCGAGGCAGGGGCTTTCCTCACTGGCGTCTCGGGGTGAGTCACCGCAGCGTCTTACTCTCTGAGCCTCAGGCACGGTGTGGGTGGCGGGTGCAGAGGACCCTGGCAGCCCTCGACTGCTGTGCGTTGGAAATAAGGGGAAGTTGATGTGCAGGCTGGAGGGGGAGAGCCCAGACAGCATGGAAATAGGAGCCTGTTTTTGTGGGGGCCTTACGGGGGCTGGGGTGGGAAGTGTGGAAGTGTGGGTGCCGTGAGATTTGAGGGGCAGGGAGCAGACCGCTGTTGTTAGCCTTAATTGTTTTAGGGTGTGAGGCTGCTGTTTTCATAGTACGATGGAGGGGCCCCAGTCACGCAGGGATTACATTCTGGGATCCCCTCTGGAGTCCTACTAGAGCCTCACCCACGTTTCAATCAAATCATCACGCTAGAGGGCGCCAAGGGCTCTGGCCACGCCTGCCACCTCAGGACTCGTGCTGGAGCGGGGTGCGCAATCTGACCCCCACCCAGCGCATCTCTGAACTGTGGACCCTCAAGGGGCAGAAGGTTCTCACGGAGTCTGCAACTCCACCCTCCAGCTCTGCAAGCCCTTTCCCCAAGTCACGGGTCTAGAACGACCCCTTTCTCCTTAGATTTGTTTTCATTATGGAATATTGCAAAGGGAAGAGGGCAGGATATAACACACATTTAAAAGATATTATGTTACCCCATATTTGCTACAGATCTCTCTACGTATTTCTTTTTCTAAAAATACGTAAATACACAGATACAGCTACAGAATCTCCATTCCTGCCTCTTCCTGCCCTTTCCACAAGTAACTGTATCCTAAAAATAATGTGTTTCCTTTTCTTACACGTTTTCCTGGCGCTGCTACTTGTGTGTATCTCTAGAAACAGAATGTGGCGGCCTTTGAAGTTTTAATCACTTGCATAAGTGGTGTCATTCATTTGTCTTTCCGGCTGTTTGCTTTATCATCAACATTATGTTATCGAGATCAGTCCACGTCCCTGTCTGGAGAGGCGACTCTGACTTTAATTTGGCTGTAGTCTTCCATCCTAGCGCTGGAGGAGGATCTTCCACCCTTGGGGGACCAATTCGTCAGCTCCCACTTTTCCATCCTTACTGGCAGCCCTGCAGGGATCACTTATTGTGTACGCGTGAGCCAGTGTCTCTAGAGAAGGCTCTAGAATGAAATTGCTAGCATGTGGGGTATGGACACTGTCACCTACACCTGCCATTGCCAGATTGCTTTCTAATGAGACCCATTGTCTTTTCATAGTTTCCTTTCCCTTTCAGTTTCCTCTTTTGTACAATGTTGGCTGCATCCTTTGTATATCTTTCTACTAGGTAATGTGTCTTTCCTTACTGTTTTATTGAAATTTTAGGATATTCTCGCTATTAATCCTTTGTCAGTTATATACATTGCAAATACTTTCTTCCAAACTGTGGCTAGGCTTTTAGTTGGGGATGTCTTTCCATACATTTTAATTTTTATTGTTTTCAAATGTATCGATTTTTCCATTTATGTATATGGTATGGCATAGATATCTAATTTTCAGTATATGCATAGGCAATCTAAGAATAATTTAATAACTTTTTAGCCATGTCCTCCTGTCCTACTGATTTGTAATGCCACAGACTTATTTAATTTTGCACCTACCAATGGCTGGGTACTTTCCAGACAGCCCTCGTATACACAGTCATGTGCTGCGTAATGATATTTTCGGCAACACAGACTGCATGGACAATGGTGGTCCCGTAAGACTATAATACCTTATTTTTATTACGCCTTTTCTGTGTTTAGATACACAAATGCTTACCATTGTGTGACAACTGCCTACAGTGTTCAGTACAACACCATGCTAGTATACCTCCCCACACAGCCTCGGTATGCAGTAGGCTGCACCATCTGGGTTCGTGTGACGTTCACATCGGTGAAACTGCCTAACAGCGCGTTTCTTGGAATGCATCCCCGCCCTGAAGCAATTCGTGTCTGTGTGTGTGTGTGTGTGTGTGTGTGTGTGTGTGTGTGTGTATACATACCTGAACTCTCTCTTCTTCTCTATTGTTCTATTTGTCTATTCCGGGGCTCCTACCACACTGCTCTCCTAACGTCTTAAGAGTAAGTCTTAATATCTGGTATGGAGGTTCAGCTTATCTTCTTATTCTTTGAAATTGTATTGGCCCTTTATAGATCAACAAGAATTTATGAACAAGCTTTTGTATGTTCCATGAGGATCCCGTTGTCAATATATAGGCCAACTGGGGGAAGCACAGACATCTTCCAAACACTGAGCCTCCCCGCGCATGACTGTGGTCACACTCAGCCCTCCGTGCCTGTGGGTCCACATCCTCAGACGCAGTGGTTGAATCCGAGGTGCCCGCAGATTCGGAGGGCTGACTGCACCGTGCCGTTTTACATAAAGGACTTGAGTATCTGCTGATTTCGGTATCTGATGGGGGTCCTGCAGAGACAGAGGGCGGACTGTGTATCTCAGTGTATATAGGGCTGCTTTTATGTTTTTGATGAGTCTTGTAAGTTTTCATAAAGGTCTTATACATCTTGTTAGGTTTATTTCTAACAAAAATTTGAGGAGCTAGTACAGGCTCCACCTACCTTTATATCTTTGATTGTTTGTTGCTAGTGTGTGGGAACACTATTGATTTTTCTATATTGAACTTGGATCTAGTACTCTTGCCAAGAACTTGTTTACTATATTATTTCTAGTACTTTCTGTTCTTTTCTAATTCTCTCACCTCTTCTTTGGACACCACTGGCTTGGACTATAGTACAATGCTGAATGGTGGCAGTTATAAGGGGTATCTTTGTGTACTTCCATTTTAAAGGAAATTCTTCTAATACAGGGAATAGAAAATTATAAGCCCAAGATTCTCTCTCTCTCTTTTTTTTCTTTTCTTTTTTTGAGACAGGGTCTCACTCTGTTGTCCTGGGTAGGGTGCAGTGGCGTTATCATAGCTCAGTGCAACCTCAAACTCCTGGGCTCAAGTGATCCTCCTGCCTCAGCCTCCCTAGTAGCTGGGACTACCGGTGTGTGCCACCATGCTCAGCTCATTTTTCTATTTTTTTGTAGAGATGGGAGTCTCATTATGTTGCTCAGGTTGGTCTCAAACTCCTGAGCTCAAGCCATCCTCCTGCTTTGGCCTCCCAAATTGCTGGGATTACAGGCGTGAGCCACCATGCCTGGCCCGAAATACTAGGTTTGGATTTTCTTAATCCTTTTGTTATTCTTTTTTCTAACTCCTTGAACTGATGACTGAAACTTTAAATATCAATTTTTTTCTTTTCTCATCCATGCATTTAATGACAAATTTTCTTTTAAGTACTGTTTTAGTGATATTCTGTCGGGCATCAGGCCCTGACAACAAGGGTTGGAGACAGGGCGTCTTGGAGGAATAAGGAAAGACCATCAGTAATTGTAAGAGCAGGGTCAGGGGACTCAAGGCTTCTCCAGACCAAGAGCCCCAAGTTAAGCTACTCACTCATACTTATTTCTATTAACAAAACAATCTCATCAATCACGCTAAAGTTTAACTTTAAGAAATGTTTCTTATACAAAAGCAGGTGCTATTAAGTTTCCATTCTGATAGCAATCAAAAGCAAGAAATCATTAAACCATAAAGAAGGACACATGTCATGCATGTGATCTTAAGAGAATACAGTAAAGATTTATATTTTCCAGTTACACATTCTTCTTAACAAAGCTATTGATCTAGGCTAAGCTATTTCTAGCCTTCAATTGAACAAACTCATTAACTGTGAGCCATGAGCCAAGCCTGCCTTTCATCCAGCTGGACGTTTCATTAAGCAGTCCCAGGGTGGCTTTCCGCCCTACGGTGAGCTGTTGCTTTCAACATCTCCTGCCTCACGACACATCCTGACTTTTAGAAAGGCAGCTGGCCTTGTGCTCAAGTTCTTATCTATGTTTCCTTAGGCTGGCTATGTTCAGTGGTGGTCTCAGCTGTTCTCGACCACCACAACAATATTTTACATGTTTAATGTGTTTTAAAAAAACAAAACATATTGTTTTAAAAAAATCACTGAGTTCTAAATATGCCCAGTTTCCATTATGATTTTGTCCTTAACATATAAATGATTTAAGAAAGACAAAGTGCTGGGCTAGGTGAGAGGAGGGGTCTAGCTCAAACCTTGACACTGCCATGCCTACCTAGCCGCAGAGCCTACCTGGAACTCATTGGCAATATCTGTTTGTCCCTGGGTGCGGGGGTTAATCAGGGCTCAGCCTTCATCACATCCCCCAAGACGCAAATACACCACACGAAGCATCATGAGCACTCACATTCTACTAAATGTTTTTGGAGAGCTGTAGGAGGCTAACACTTTTTAGGGGCATATTAGTCGGGGTTCAACCAAGAGGAAAACCACTAAGACGTGCTATTTCCTGTGCAGTCGCAGGGGCTGGTTAAGCGATCCCTATAAGCTGCTGTCTTCATGCGTGATGCTGGAGCTTGAAGTCTTCAGCGGGAGCAGTTGGGAAGAGATGAGGGATGTCGGGCGTCGGAGAGCAAGAACTCGCTGGAACCCCACGTCTGAGCTGTGGCGCACATGAGGACGGACTGCAACCCACGTCATTGTTCTTGCCTCTGACTCTAATGGTGTTCTGCTGGGGCCCTTCCACAGGGAATTCCACAGACACACATCTGGCCAGGATCAGAGACGCTCAAGGATCACCTAGGGAAGTTCTAGCAGGTGCAGGCCCGTGGCTGCCTCACACCAAGGTGAGTTGGCAGATCGACAACACGGGAGCACGCTAGCAAATGGCTGCCCCTCCACTTCCTCCCTTCGGACCTGCCGGGATAATCTCTCCTGTGGCCCACCCTGAAAAGAAACTGCTGGAAAGGGAGTTCTGGGAAATGTAGTTCATCTTGGCTTAGTGGACACGTTACAGAGCTACCACCAGGGGGCAGAAGAGTTGACCTCAAACCCTGAGAATTGGATTGGGATGGCATGGAATCCACAGATTCAACATCTTAATATTGAAATGTCTTCCGATACACAAACACGGTATAGCTCCCCAGTTATTTAGGTATTTTTAACTTTCTCTTTGTAGTGTTTTATAGATTGCAGTGTATGGGGCTTATACCACTTTTGCAAGATGATTTTCGAACTCCTGACCTTGAGCGATCTGCGTGCCTCGGCCTCTCAGAGTGCTAGGATTACAGGCATGAGCCACCGCGCCCGGCCTGCAAGATGATTTTCAATGCTCTGTTTTCAGGGACAGATTTCTGGTACTATTACAGATAACAGCAAATACTTCTAAAATGCCAACTATGGGTCAGGTGCTCTTAATAATATGTGTAGCCACAAATACAAACAAACCCACTGAAGTCTCCCAACCACCAATAAGAAGGTTCTATTTTTTTTTTTTTTTTTTTGAGACAGAGTCTCACTTTTGTTGCCCGGGCTAGAGTGCCGTGGCATTAGCCTAGCTCACAGCAACCTCAAACTCCTGGGCTGAAGCGATCCTTCTGCCTCAGCCTCCCAAGTAGCTGGGACTACAGGCATGCGCCACCATGCCCGGATAATTTTTTCTATATATATTTAGTTGACCAATTAATTTCTTTCTATTATTAGTAGAGACGGGTCTTGCTCTTGCTCAGGCTGGTTTCGAACTCCTGACCTTGACCAATCCACCCGCCTCGGCCTCCCAGAGTGCTAGGATTACAGGTGTGAGCCACCGCGGCCGGCCAGGAGGTTCTATTATTATCTCCATCTTGCTTGCATATGATAGGACCAGATCACAGAGGTGCTAAATAACTTGCCGAGTGCACAATCCGGTGAGTAGCAGGGGCAGGATTGGAACCCAGGCAGCTGACTCCAGGGTTTCTACTCCCATCACTGCCCTATATCACTTGGTAACAGCTACAAGTGTTCACAAAAATGTCCAACAACAGAGAACATCAAGACTGATACTTTGTGGCCGGGCACAGTGGCTCATGCCTGTAATCCTAGCGCTCTGGGAGGCCAAGGCGGGAGGATGTTTCAAGCTTAGGAGTTTGAGATCAGCCTGAGCAAGAGTGAGACCCCATTTCTACTAAAAATAGAAAGAAATTAGCTGGACAACTAGGGACAGTCCAGGTCTAGGGCAGGGGCAGGGGACATGAGCAGTCCCAGAAGCCCCAGCTCAGCTCCAGTGGGGAGGGGAGCTCAGCCCTGGGCAGGAGGTCAGGGCCAGAGACAGACCCCGGAGCCAGGGAAGCAGGTGTCAGGGCTGCGGCTTGGCTGTGTCTGTCTTGTCCCGGGCACTGGGCCCTCACTCTGTGATGGGTGGCTTATGCGCTTGATGACAACAGGTGGCTGCCACCTCAGTATATCCCGTGGGACCTCAGGAGCCACATATGTGACTAAGAACAGGGCTCACAGGTAGGTGTTCCTGGGCGGAAAGGGCGCAATGGTCCCCTGGCCCAGACACACATATGCACACACATATACACACACAAACATACAGTGACACATAGACACACAGACACACACTAACACACATGCACCTACATGCACAATGCACACACATGCATACATAGACACACACTAAAACACACACACATAAACACAGTGACATGAGAAAAAGGAACCTTCCAGGGGCTACCCCAGACACACCCAGACGCTCACTTCAGCATTTGACATGGGGTAGGGGAGAACTTGGACATCAAGCCTGATCCTTTGGTCTGGATTTCTGGGCTCTGACTACAGCCCCACCCCCACCCTAAAAGCAGGTGACCAAAAGGCCACAAGATGTAGTCACTCTGGGCAAAGGGGCCAAGCTGGAGGAGGACTCAGGACCCTGCCCTGGAGGAAGTCACCACTCTGTGCTGTCCTGGGCAGGGCCCAGGTAGACCCTGTCGTCCTCCAGGGCCCCTCTCCCAACCCTCCTCCCCTTCCCCATCTCCTCAGGGCCTCAACCGGGAGCCCTGTGTGTCCTGGTTCCCTGTAAGGAACACTGGGGACAGGATGAGTGCCAAGCAGGAGTCCAGACTGGTCAGAGGGACAGACCAGGGCACAGGGACCCTGGGGAAGGTGCAGGTCTGCTCAGTCTGTGTCACCCTGGGGCCAGAATGGATGCTCTGCACGGGTCTGCAGTCCAGCTGCTCTGCACAAGGTCCCAGCTCTGCCACCACGGTGGGTGCCCTGCCCACCCTAGAGCTGGGAAGTACGACAGGCTGCCAGTGTCCAGCCAGGGTCTCAGCAGGGTCCCAGGGGCCGTGTCCAGTCCCCTCACCAGACCTGTGGGGCCCCCGGGTCGGAGGCAATACTCGGAGGTGAGGCTCTGGGGAGCTGAGGGGTCTGGGGGGAAGGCTTGGGAGACAGGGCTCTGGGAGGACCAGGACAGAGCCACCAGGAACCCGATCCAGGGCAGCACAGAGTGGTCTATTTTAGCCCATTGCCCAGAGTGATGTCTTGTGGGTTTTTGGTCAATCACATCTGGGATGGGGCCGGGCTGTTGTCAGAGCCTGAAATCAAAACCAAATCGTGAGGGGTAATGAACGAAGGTCTGCTGGCAATCCCGCCCCATGCAATGATGAAGTCCCCTCTTTCTGGCATAGGTACGGTGGCCCTATGGGTGTGGGTGTTTCTGGAGTATCCCATAAAAATGTCCTTTTTCTTTTGTCACTTTGTATTAGTGTGTGTCTGTGTGTATTTGTGTGTTTGTGTGTATGTGTGTGTCTGTTTATCTTTGTGTCTATATGTGTATGTATGTATGTGAATGCATCCATCTGTGTGTATACATGTGTTTGTGTGTGTGGATGTGTGTGGATGTGTGTCACTGTGCATGTGTCTATGTATGTATGTGTGCGTTGTGCATGCATGCGCGTGTGTGTTAGTGTGTGTCTGTGTCACTGTGTGTTTGTGTGTGTATATGTGTGTGGGCCAGAGGACCAGTGCACCTTTCTTCCCAGGAACAGTGCACCTTTCTGCCTGTGAGCCCTGTTCTTAGTCACATATGTGGCTCCTGAGGTCCCACAGGATATACTGAGGTGGCAGTGCCTGCTGTCATCAAGCAAATGAGCTACTCATCACAGAGGCAGGAACTAGTACCCAGGGCGGGACAGACATAGCCGAGCCACAGCCCTGACACCTGCTGCCCTGGCTCCAGGGTCTGTCTCTGGCCCTGACCTCCTGTCCCGGGTTGAGCTCCCCTCCCCGCTGGGGCTGAGCCTGGGATCCTGGGACTGCTCATGTCCCCTGCCCCTGCCCTAGACCTGGACTGTCCCTGGGCTCCTTACCCCCAATTGGCCCTGTCCTGGGTCTCAGCCATGGGGTCCTCCTGCTCCCTCTCTAGGGGTGAAATCAGGGGAGGTGTGGGGACAGGATACCCCTGGGACCCCTCTCCCGACTGCACATGTGTGGTTCCTGTCCAGTGAGGAGACTCTGCTTTCTGTGTAATCACCGCGGGGCTTGTCCCTTTGAAAGAGGGCTGGTTGTCAGCATGACTTTGTCAAGGTGAGTAGGGTTTGAACTCAGATTCCTGTCCTGTAAGTTTTAGAGGACGTTTCTCTTCCCAGAGGGAAATAGTGTGACCTTTGCCCACGTGAAGCTCCACTGCTATAAGGAAAGATATTTACAGACTTGCTAGTGTTTATTTAAAATCTTGGAATTCATGATACGGTTACAGATGAAACAAACTATGAAAGATAATTACTATATTGTCTATTGGTCGGTAGCACTTTGCCAAGCCATTCTGAGAGTACCGAGGCTAATGGGACACTGCATACTCGGACCAGAAGGTCAATTTTCAATGAAGACTTAATGAACTCTGATTTTTTTAAAAATGCATTTCTTGTGAGCTCATCGCCTTTGCTGGTCTCTGTGGGTCACCTGCAGATCGCGGTGACTGTCCCTTTAGGTGTCCTGAAGAAGGTGCCTCATTCTGCCGCTCAGCACAGGGTCATGCCGGCCGTGGAGACGCTGCCGTGTCCTCCGTCCTCCATCAGTGCTCCTGAGGCGGGAAGCGCAGGAGAGATTGAACAGAGCAGGACTGAGAGTCAGAGAGGTGACACAGACAGGAGTCTGGGGACAGTGACAAGCACAGGCAGAGGAAGTGGGCACCCAGGAGGGGAGAGAGCAGAGGGAGGTGTGAGAAGGGGAGGGAGGGGTGGAGCTGGGTGCCTGGGGGAGCGGGTGCCCCAGGAGGCTCTGAGCAGAGGGAAGGGAAGGGCCAGGGCAAGAGGGAGGGAGGGAGGAGGCAGTCGTGCACAGGCCAGCGGGCGGCCCCACCTGGAGAATGCCCCGCAGCCTCCTCCCCAGGGCGTGGCTCTGCTCATCCAGCCCCTGCCAGGGCTGGAAGGGCCTTCCCTGGTGGTCCACAAAGGTGTTCCAGCAGTGCTCAAAGTCTGAGAAGGGACAG
>CAUYRT010057451.1:0-54144 GCA_963574885.1 Lepilemur ruficaudatus
CTCCTCAAGCTTTCCCCACACAAGCAGAGTCCCTGGTTTTGAGTAGGTTAATTGCACCACTCTCAACATCAAACTTTCTCCTGCACCAAGTTATAAGACCTGAGGTCCAATAATTATTACAGTTAAAATTGTCTCTTTACATCTGTGGCTATGTTCCTCCTTCACATCCGATGGTGAACAAATGAATCCTGATGTATTCATTCAACATATATTTAATGAGCGCTTACTAAATATCAGGCTCTGTTCTAGGTACCATGAAGCGATGAATAAACACTTGCCATGAAAAAACCAGCAGTCTTACAGACAAGTTAGATGGCACATGTTAAATTCAAATGACTATAACAAGAGGCAGAGACTAAAGGCTGCTGGTGGAAATCCACTTCATTTCTTAGGATGGATTTTACTGACACTCAATAAAATTGGGAAAAAACTAGATTTTTAGAATTTTTAGAATGCGACTGAAGATACTTTTTCTTTAAAACTATCTCTGTTCCACAGCTTAGTAAATCACATATTCTTAAGGTGGCAGCATTATATGGGGTTTCACATTAGTATTTAAATCATTCTTTCACAACCAATTTTAGGGCAAAAGAAAGACATATAAGAAGTAGTGTGCTCCTGTGTGAGAACACTACTTAAATCCAAGTCCTTTGATTTTTCTTTTTTAAGTCAAAAGCTGATGCATAATTCATTAGGAAAGTCCTTATAATGGCAGGAATGGGAAAGCTGGTGAACAATTTACAAAATACACAAAGAAAAAAACATACAGCTCTCCCAGCAGCCACCGAGCCAAAGTGAAAGATCCACAGCGTATGAGAAAACGCACTGATGATGTCAGAAGACCCAGATGCTAATTCTCACCATCAATAACCAGAAAACAGACTGGGGTAGGTCACTGCCATTTCGCAATTTCAATTTCTTCATTTCTAAAGTGAGGATAATATTGCTTGTCCTATTTTTACTGCATAATCCCCATGAGGAGGCAAACACAATCGTGAATGAAAAAGTACTTTTAAAAAAATTGCATCCTACATAAATAGTCACATATGACATACATCATTACAGAAATCTTAGAAATTTAGTCCGGGTAAGGCATTGACTCTTCCACAAAAGTTTAAATAGCTTGCATATTTTAATCTCTATTTCTGTCTTCTCTCACCAAAATTAACTTGGAATTTTTGTGAAGGAGTTTGCTAAATCAGTCAGTTGTGCTCTTACTCCACTATTTTTAGAAGTTATCTCATAGTCAACTTTTGAATCAGAGGGTCTTTTTCAGACAATAGGTTCACTGCAGGATAGTAGACACAGTCCCTATTCAGTAGAAGACTACAATAAAGAAGGGTTATTTCTAGTTTTCTAATTGTAGCACTGAAAGCGACAGAAACATAATTTAATCTAGAAAAGAAGAAACAAAAAAATAAAGAAAAAACTGAATTTAAACTATTAGGGCAAACACAAGCAGAAAATCTTTTTAAACTTTTTTTGTTCCTTTGTTAAAATGCCCGTGTTTTCTAGTCCATATGAAAAGTGCATAAATGTGAGCTTCATCTCTAACAGGATAGCAAACCCTTGTAAACCTACCCAGCAGCTGCCATCCACAGACAGCACTGCATAGAAAACATGGAAGTAAATGCTCTTCTTTAGAGTAACTTTTATTTACCAGAATCTGGAGGGCGGAGGAAGGATTATAGCTATTTACTAGAAGGTACACAGATCAAACCCAATGACTTGTGTGTCCTTTCAAATTAACTCGAGATTTAGAAAATCTCTCATTAAATGTAACCTAATTTAAATGTGTATTAGAACCACTTATATTTGTTACTCCTCTCTTGATGAGCAATTAGTTCTATTCTTGCTTTCCTTTCCCAATCTACTTACAGCTACAACATAGCAGAGGTGAGAAATATTTGAATCATTTTGTGCTGAGTTTTCTAGACCCAAATAAATCTTCCCCCGCTCCCCCCTCCAACTTGGCCATTGGGAGTTAGATGAGACAAATAAGTCAAAATTTAGAGGCTTTTGCTTTATTCAAGTCATAATTAAATGACAAGAAAACATGTGGAAAGACAACAGCACTGGTCATTAAAAATGCAAATCAAAACAATGAGAAACCTTTCATACTCCTTAGAATGGCTAGAACCAGAAATGCAGATAATAACAAGTGCGGGTGACCTCATACATTGCTGGTGGGAATGTAAAATAGTCCAGCCATTCTGGAAAACAATCTAGCAGTCCCTCGACTGGTTAAACATAGAGTTATCCCATGATCAGCAATTCCAATTCTACATATACACCCAAAAGAAGGGAAAACAGGTATTCAAGAAAATATGTATACAGTAATGTTCAAAGCAGCACTATTCATTCGCAATAGACCAAAGGTAAAAACATCCCAAATGTCCATCAACTAATGAATAGATAAACAATATGTGGAAAATTCATGCAATAGAATTTTATTTGGCCGTAAAAAGTAATGAAGAACATGATAAACCTTGAGAACATTTTGCTAAGTGAAAGAAGCCAGTTATAAAAGACTCATATTATATAATTCCATTTACATGAATATTCTAGAACATGTAAATCTACATGGACAGAAAGTATAATATATTAGCGTTTGCACAGGGCTGGCAGGGAAATGAGGGTGTAATAGGGTTACAACTAAAGGATATGGGGCTCTTGCTCCTTTTAGAGGTGATTAAAATGTTCTAATCATTGTACTGACAGTCTCAGTACAGTGTGAATATACTAAAACCACTGAATTGCACAGTTTAAATGGGTAAAGTGTATGGTCTGTGAATTATATGTCAATAAGACTGTTTCTCCCTCTCAACATAGAAGAGGAAAGTAGGAAGTACGCAATTGTAGAGATCAGTTAAAATAATAATTGTAATTTAAAATTGGAATCAGTTTAATTGCAAATATTTAATTATAAAAATAATTTCAACAAACAAAAATATTAAAACCTACCAATTATCTAGCCTGTATTATTTGCCAAGAACTTTATACAACTCACCTCAAAACCTCCCGTCATACAGACATCATTATTTCCATCATGCAATTAAATAAGACTCTGGGAGAATGCATTACTTGTCTACGGTCAGACAGCTAGAAAACCAATAGAACCAGAAGATGTACTCAAGGTTACCTGGGATGAAAGCTCTTTTCCCTACATTATGACATCCTGAAAAAAGAGAGACATAGAATCATGTTTTCTCAATCGGGCGTATGCTCAAAGGAAATTACAACATGAATAATTAGATATAAAGGAAAAGGCATCTGCCCAAAGTTGTTATACCTGTATTTCACGATATTTTCACTCATTCATTAAATAAATATTGTCTGATATCTGCAAAGTAGAGCATCGGTTCTTAAAATTTTTTAAGTTAATATTTTATTCATTTTCAGTCTTTGCTTATTTATGTTGTAACTGCACTTAATGATTCAGTATTATTTAAAATGTAATCATCAAAAGCTATAAAAATGTATTAAGCCCTATATACTAGCACTCAGTGTTTTAAATGTCGATGCTAAAAGGGAGATGTGCTGCTTCCTACTTGTAATCAACACGATTAACTTTCCAGAACACAGAATGGGCAGAAATGTGGTATTTGTAGGTCTAAATCCTAGGTTTATATATTTAATCTATTTATTTGGATCCATAATTTCTATTTGGGTCTGAATAAACTGCCAAAATCTTCCTTGAATTCTACAGGCTACAGTACCAAATTCCATTTTTCTATGAAGGGTTAAATCTCTATTAACATAAAGTAAAACATATCCAAATAGTTGTACATGTCTTTAGATGTCTTTAGAACTCATCAAACCATATGAATTTTTTCACATTCTTGACAAACAAAAATGGCACTGTCACGTGGTTCATCCCACACATAAGAAATATATATTTTCTGAGTTCAGGCTTAACATTCAGATGGTTAGCCAACCCTTTATCATCACAGTATCCCTAAAGCTCCACGACCAGGAGCCAGGAGACCAGGATTCAAATATGGATTCTGTCACTTAATAGATTTGTGGCCATGCTCTGTAGCTTCTGTAGTTTCCCTTTCTGAAACCTGGGAATTTAAAGCCCTACTTGGATTTACAAGGGTATTGTTAGGATCCATGGGCACAATTCAGGTTTCATTTATTTCAAACATGTCCATATGGAGGAAATTCTGGTTTAGATCTTGCTTAGTTTTGCAGCTTCCACAATACCTTGCAATGGGACAAGTAGAAGCAGCATTTTTGGTTTTTGTCTTTTAATTGGATTAGATGAAGTTTAAAATTAAACTCCACAATAACCAGTTTTGTGCCCTTGGGGATTCTGCCTAACTCTGCGTTCCCTAAGTTGCTTCATTTGTAACACTGGTAATGAGGGGGGCAGCCACCCTTTTGCTCCTGCTAATTGGTTCCATGAAGAAATATGAGCCCACTGTTGCCAAATCCTTTTTAGTTTTTGTTAATTAAAAAAGCTGGAAATATCAATCAGGGAATAAAATTTCTTAACTTTTAGGAAATTAGGCTACTAATTTGTTGGCTACTTTTTGTTCTGTTTTGCTTTGCTTTGTTGTGTGTTATTTTTTTAAAACACAATTCAGGATAAATAAAAAAACTGGGGGGTGGCAATTTATAACTTCAAACCTAGTCTGACCTATTGTCAGTGCTAAACAATTTACTGAATGAATGTCCTCTGGACAATCAATAGGAGTACCTTGAAGATTTCATAGTATTTTGTGTAGTTCATTTCCTACTTTGCATTCTTCAACTGCTTCCAATATTTTAAAGAGCTGATTTTTATTTGTTCAATTTAAGTGCCTGAGATAAGCCTCTTATAGTACACAATATAAAAATTATTCTTTGCCTTTTATTCCTCCAAGTAAAATCAGCAAACAGATAATAAATTTGTCTTGGGAACAGGCTCAAACATGATGAGGAATTTTATCACTGAATTGCTTGAAGGACCTCAACTTCTGGGCACACAGGGCAGAGGTGATATATTCATTGGCACAAATATCCCAGTAGTCTAACTCACCCTAACAGCTTCCAGCCTAAGATTTGTGTGACGCTTTAAATGTGGAGGTTTATATTTCTGCTTTATTTCTGCAAGACCAGGTAAGTATTATCTCCTCTCTCTATATACATTTTTTTCTCTGCAGAGCCCTGTCTCAATAAATCGCATAGAGAGTAATACTATGCCTGTATATTAGAAGCAGAAAAAGCTCATGGGTATTTCAATAACTTTAAGTCTTGATTTTATGTGTCAATGTTATCATGTTCTATTTAATAAATGATGCAACATATGATACTGTTATGCAGTCTTAGACACACACTACTCAGATTCAGTGATAAATCCAGGCACCTGACAACATATCTGCCTCCATACTTAAATGGCACTCAGAAACAATGTACCAAACAAGTATCCAAATTTGAATGCACCACTAACACTTTACAAATGTCCACTAACTCTGAAAACAACATCATTATTATTTTTAATTCTACCACCAGTAAGATGTCTGATGGCACAAATAAGGATAGCTGTTAAGAAATAAAAAGCTTGCTTCTTAGAACACAATATTTAAACTAATATAGAAAATTGCCATTTGCCCAAAGATTTATCAGATTTACCAAAGATTTACCAGAAAATTCCCTACTGCATTTAAAACTAGATTCATTCGACCAAAAAATAAGAAATGATTTAAATACCCAGTCTTCCAAAACCAAGCAGAAGAATCAAAACACCTCTTTTCCCTCTTCTGTTCAGTTTTCTATAACATTGGATAATCTAAGAAAACACCAAAAATAAATGATGACAAAACAACAGGGTTTGGGACGGAGAAGGAAAGAAGGAAGTAATTCTGATTTCTAGAAGTATCATAGCTAATACAGTCCCAGGGAACCTTTTACATTAACAATAATAAAATGAACTTTTCTAAATGTTGGAGCTCAGAAACTGATGCCCCAAAAAATGGTGCTCTGACATGCTGAACTGAAAAAGCAGCTTCAATGTGTCTTTGACTTTCCCCGTCTCCTGTCTCTCAATCCTCTATCTCTCCCAAAGCACAGGATGAAGTTGTTCTCTGAAGTTTCCTTATCTTCCTAAAATCCGGACCTACCTAAGAAGAAAAGAGTTACTTCTGGTCCCTTCCCTGAGTTTTCAGTAACTGAACTCATATCGCAGGAAGAAAAGACTGAAGTCTATCAACACGCCTGGACAGACATTTATCAGAAACCATTGTCGGCTCTATGGGCCCAACTACTATATGTTCTTCAAGCCCACTGAACTCCCTAAAAGTCATTTACTATGCCCCTAAAATCATCATACTTCCCCATCTCCCTCCCCTAAGAAGAAGGGTATATAGCCATCTGCACCCTGCTGCATGGTGGAGTAATCACTCTGATTTCCCACTCCCATGCGTGTTCACAAATTTGTATGCCTTTTCTCCCTATTAATCTGCCTTTTGTCAGTTGATTTTCAGCAAACCTCCAGAGTGCAAAGGGGAAGTTTTTCCTTGGCCCCTACATAAACAAGGTTGTACCCTACCTACATTCAAGTCCTATGCACAAAGAAACAAATCAAGACCAATAAACTGAGAGCAATCTCAGCAAAGGTCCTCCCTTATCTCTATCAGGGAAGACTCAGAGCCTCACTGTCTTTTTGAACGTCTAATTTTAGAATGTGAGTTACTTGAGAACATTTTAATTACTTGTTTTTTTTTCTTTAAATTCCCAGTCTCTAACACAATTCCTGAATACAGAAGTAAGGGATGGAGCCAAGGAGAGTGAGGGAGGCAGAAGCCAGCTTAGCTATCTAGCACATTATCCCAAAGGACATCAGAAACAGCCAGCTGTAAGAGGCAACAGGAAAATATTTCACAGATAACAATCAGGCAACAGCTGAAACACTGCCATAGAAAGAATAGATCTAAAACATCATTTTAAAAAAAAAGTATATACACAATTTCAGGGCACCTTTCTGACAAGGGAGCACTCTGATGTGTCTTGAAACCTTTAAGAGCATTTTTCTATTACAGTCCACTGGAAATAACAGCTAAAATATTTATAATAATCCCAACTTGACACTCTTATTTTTCTACAACTTTATTTAGGTTTATTTCACATATCATAAAAGATCCCCTTTTCAGCAATACAATGCAATGATTCTTAGTAAATTTACTGAGTGATGCAATCATCACAAGCCAGTTTTAGAATATTTTTATCATCCTAACAAGATCCCTGATGTTCATCAAGATTAATGCCATTCCCACCTCCAGGCAAACACTGAACTACTTTCTGCCTCTACAGATTTGCCTCTTCTGGGCACTTCATACAAATGAAATCATACAATATTCCACCACTTTTAAAATGTGTAACTTTAGCGAAGTCACATAGCATGGCTGCTCCTAATTTCTCTCACAATCACGGGACCTGCACCTCACAGGGCTATTGTAAGGAATAAATGAGACAATCCATTTGAAGTGCTGAGAACACTGGCTACCAGACATGAGGTGCACAACAATCTAACTATAAAACAGCTAAGACATTAACACTACTTGTTTATAACTCTATTATGGTTTCTTAGTAAAGCCTCAAATTCGACATGTCCAGAAAGGAACTCTATATTTATCCCCTCAAAACCACTTTCCTCCTTTGTTCACACAAGAAATATGATAAACATCTAGATATTCGTCAGACACTATGACACATTCCTAAACTCTTTCTTACCAAGTTTTAGAGTCAACTTCTTTACTCTTAAATTTGCCCCTCTCTGTTCTTCCCTTAGCTTTGGTTACAGCTCTCAGTATTTTTTTTTTTTCCTGAGTTAGTGCAAAAGCTTCCCACCCGTTCTCCCTGCCTCCAACTGAGTCTGCCTCTAATCTATCCATCCTACTTCTGTCAGAGGATTCTCTCATGAACTGCAAGTGTGATCATTTCTCTCGCCTTCAAGGGCTCCCCATAGCTTTCAGCTTAGCTCTTTAGCTTACCACCAAGGTCCCATCACAAACTGATTTCTGCCGAACGCTACATATTTCCATCTCTGGCCAGTCTCCAGAACAAACCTTTGCCACAGGAGGCTCTGAGCAACCTGCAATTTTCTGAATGCGTGAGCCAGCCTTACGCCTCCCATCAAGCCAATCAACTCACAGCATCTCCGAAATTGCCGTTGGCCTTACCCAAATCTTAGCACAAGCACCACTCTGTTCATCAGACTCCCTGGACCAGCTAGCATGATTTGGAGTTCTCTGCTGTGTCCAGACTGAATGAGATAATGTAAAAAAGCGGTTCTCACAGTGCCATCAGCTCTGTGAGATGGCTCTGCCTGAACCCAAGTTGAGCACTACAAGCGATGGGAGGGGGTGGTGAGTGGGGAAGGGGCGAGGGGCACAGAGAGGAGATGGGCAGTGGAAGGAGAGGGAGGACAGGAAAAGACAGGGAGGGAGAAGGAAAAAGGGAAGAAGACAAAGATAGAGCACGCTCCCTGAGGGAAAAGAGTGGCAGGAGAAGGAAGGAGGAGCAGGACTCGCTTCTCTGAGGGGAGGCTTTCTTCTGGGCAGGAGCCGTTAATAAAAAAAATGTGAACCCTTCCTTTCACTCCTACATGTGATGATAATCATACAATTTTTATTTCTATTCTTCTGAGTCTAAACCACTACCTACCACTCACAGTGACTCTAGCTCTAAAGTGGAGGAAAAATTTACACACTTCCATCTGCTGGAGACAACATTTCATTTCCTTTCTGAAGGATTCTCCACATTTACTGTCAATCAAGAGTTACTTTTCAGGTTTTCCATCTGTTTTCATTTTTTTCATTTCTTTCTTCAGAATCCATGAAAAACCAGACTTATTTCAATACGCTATAAATATTAAGGAAATTTAGGTAAAAGAAATACTAGAGATTATCCAAACCAGTGGTTTTTAACACTTTTTCCACAGATCCCTTTAAGTATATCACTCCCCCATTCAACCCAAGACCTGGTTTTCAAATAGTTTCTTGGCCTAAGCTTCCCCCACCCCCAAAAGTGTATTTCCCCATTTTATGAATCACAAGTCCAGGCTAACAATCAGATTTTCAAACCTACACACGCTACCCAGTGCTAAGACCCCTGAATTTACATGATTATTTACCCAAACCCAAAACAAACAAAATCCCAATATTTTGTTAGATTGGGTGATCCTATATTGAATAATTGTAAGCTCTGGGGTTTAACAGAAGTTGGTGGTGGCTTCTGACCTTCCCACATGCTTCTTCGACTTCAAACTGCTGACTTTAGCTGAACTCTTCAAGTCTACAGAAGGAAAAGCCCAAGAAGATTTCTATACTCCCAACCCCTGATTCTCTACTTCGTTTCTTCACAACATCTTAACAAACTTCTTCTTGTCCTACCAGAGGTTTCCATCCTCGGTTGTGCGGGGAGAATTCAAAGAGTTCATGAACTTGCATAGAAAAAAAGGCACATCTTACTTTTCATTAGTCTCTAACAAAGCTCAGCACTGTTTTCAATTATGAATGAAGGTAACAAATCATGGCAGTGACTCTGTCATCAGCAGGAATCACAGATACTTTCTATCACAATACAGTTGTTGCAAATTTCTCCAAAAAATAATTTTTGCTCATGACCGCTTTGATACTATGGCAGTTAATGGGCCTACCACCTGGTTTTATTATTAAATTAATAAAAAAGGAGATATTAACATATATGTGTGCATATATATTTATATAATGAATTGGACTTTTAGTATTTTGATATATTTCAACATATTGGTTTCTATGTGCTTTATTTTATGCATTTAAGGTATTATTCTAGGAAGAAGTTCATAGATTTTATCAGAGGACCAAAGGGATCCATGATACAAAAAAGATGTTTTGAAAGTAAGATTCGCTCAGATTCGTCTCTGTGTATCCTGCAATGACAAGAGGGGTAACACTAAGCAAATACTTGCTTGAATAAATGCTCAAGCTCACACAGTTGCTTAGTGAAGGAAAAAACAGAATTCAAACACAGACCTCCTAAGCTCTCAACTATCCCAGTGCTTTTATGGGGTAGAGCCACAAGTCTGAGCTCCAGAGACAGACATGTCTAGATTCAAAACTGATTCATCACTTAAAGGCCCGATGACCTTAGGCAAGTTACTTAACCTCACAGAGCCTGTTTCCTTAGTCATAAAAGAGGAATCATAACAACTGTCTTCCTGGGTTAGAGAATGAGTTGCAATAAAATATTACTATGTGATAAAATATGTAAAGAACTTAGTATGATATTTTGCACATAATTATTAAAAAGACAGAGTAATCTACTTTGTGCCTAAATATTTTTATGCACCTTTTTATCTACTATTTGAATTTCTATAAAGCTCTACCATTCTCTAAAACTTCTCCATACTTAGCTAGTATGATGTCATTCTCCACACACATAATTGTGAGGACACAAGCAAAACTCCTGCAGTCACAGTTTTGAGGTTTCCACCATTCCAACAACCTGGTAACTCCCCCATGAATCCTCTTTTAATCCCTCCAAAGATGATCCTTCTTTCAGGCCTCCACAGTATATTCTCATACCTCAGTAAAGTGTTTACTCATGTAGGAAACCAAAACATGTTATCTGTCTAGCAGGTTTGTGAGATCCTTGAGACCGGAGATCATATGATTCACTATTTTCACGACATTCCACTCACATAATACCTCACAGATTGGACGAGAAATAAAAATATATGAAGCTAAACTGGATTCCATGCTCATAACAACCCTCTGAGATCAGAAATTATTGTCCTCCACAGATGTGCAAACCCAGCTTCGGTCAAGTCACTAGACTGCCCCCAGAACACTGCCAAAAAGTGAAAGATTTGAGAATAAACACAAGGACATCCATTAGTCAATGATCCACCATACTTAATTTCTCTTCTCTTCGATGAGAAATGTTAGCCTATTTTCTCAATGTCTTATTCCCTAGAGAATTAAAATATACAACTTTTACATGTTTATCTTTGAATGCATTATTCACTTATGATGTTCATAATTATCATGATCATTCAGATCCTGACATAGGTATTCAACAGGTAAACTGGAAATGACCTCAGATGGAAGTACTGGGATGCCTAGAAGGGAAAGCAGCCCCCTACCCCTACCCCTAGAAGCAACCTCCCAAGCCTCTGCCTGTTTACACCAATCACTCTGGATGAAGCCAAAGAGATAAATTATGACAGCCAGATTTAAAGAGAAGCAACTAAAAGGGAGATTGTGATGTGACTTGAATCTTTGTAGGAGAAAACAGCTCATCCTCGTTGGAAGCCATATTTTTCTTAACAACAGCTCAAAACGATCGCTGTGATTAGAGCACAGCCAACATGATGTCTGGGTTCACACACGAACCCTGCCAGAGAGTAACTGAGTCTCAATTGGTCATACAGCACCAAAAGCACTAAGCAAAACCTATAAACCTCAGATGTGACTTGGGAAAGAAATTTCAACATAAACACTGATTTTATGGATATGATTTCAACAGTACACACTTTCCTATTACTCCCATAAAGCATTTTACTGATATCAAAATACCTCCAAGCCTTAATGTAAGTGCTGCCTGGACACATTCACATATCACCATATCTTTGGCTCCCAACAACATCAGCAATTCACCAATTGTATGCTGGAAGAAAAAAAAAAAAAAAAAACTAGGGGATTGCAACAGGCCTAGCACCATTACCACCCAATTTACTGCCTCTGAGTTATTTGTAAACTGATTGTTTCTTCTTTGGCTTATTGCAAGTACAGAATCGCATATAAATGCGTGAATATTATATATCTACTAATAAAATTTAACATTAGGATTGAACTTTCCACAAACTCAGAATATTACAATACCCTTTAAACAAGTATTATAATATACATTGGAATTAATGTCTCCCCTAGCTTAATTTTTTTAAATTAAATTCACTAGCTCCAGGTCAAAACTTCTCTACTTAAATGTCTGCTTTTACAGAAATCGTTTACTATTTGGTTTATGAATTAAGAATTTCTAATAGGCTCTTATTGAAAATCAAATCAGAGAATGTTTGTTTTTAAGTATAGATAGCTGTTGGCTAAAATGTACTCCATTCACTTGACAGGTCTTAACAATTTCACTTCGTATGCATACAAAATTAGTTATTTTCCAAATTCACTGTTGAAAATCATATTCAAGGCACCATTTTCCACCCAATAAGGATTCATATATGTATTATTTTAAATTTGCACACCAACATTTGTGCTACAAATTTGGAAAAGCCAGTTGCTGCTGTTTTGTAAAGCTGACATTCCTAGCCACATGCAGTTAACAACATTCCTGAAAAAGGTGAGAATCAGATATAATTGCAGTAAGCAATCCCGGTCCTGACACTGACTTTTCTACCTGAGGACAACCCTATTCAAACCGCAACCATTTGACAAATGGGGAGTCTCAAAGACTGCAGAAGATGGCAATCCCGATCAAGGCAAAAACAAACGGCCTTTTTCCTTGCCAAGAAGGAAAAAACTCCTATCACGGCAGTACATTATTGACATTTTATCCAGGGTGCTTCCTGAGTAGCCCCAAAGAACAAAAAAGCATCAAGAGGAGGCTGTCAACAACCAAGCAATGACGCAAAGTCACTTTGCAAGTGTCAAAACCTCAATCACAGAAAATCAGGACCAGTGGGCAGACCACATGAGAAAATGGATACCAGAAGAATACCAAACAGCTGCTTAGAGCTGAGCTAAGGCAAGGCAGATACCCACGGGGAGGTCAAGTTAAAACACTTGGAGAGCACACTGAAGCACAGCCTGAAACAATGTAACAAAGCAGCAGACAGCTGGGAAACAACTGCTTGGAAACACAGGCTTATGGCTACAAAGGAGGGGGGACCAGGTTAACAAACAGCAACACAAGCATCCTAGAGGCAGCCTCTCTGAGATGAAACAGCAGGCGCTTCCTGCAAGCCAAACATGACTGCCAGGACCACATGACAGGGGCTGATGGGACCAGCACACAAAGACTTACAGTTGCATGAAAACCACTGCTCACCAACACATTCACAGTCGAAGGATTAGCTGCGAAAAAACCTGTAACGATCACAGTGCCATCTAGTCACTTACTGCTATGCTAGTCTCCCAGCCAGCATGTTTGCCAAATTCTACAAAAAGCACGAATAGTGCTCACTGTGGTGTGGGCTGGGGGAAAGGGAAGTCAGTAAAATTTTACATCTATAAGTCTGACCTTGAGCTTTAACTCCTAACAATTATATCGTAGACCTGTGTTTCTCAGCTATGGCTGGAGAACCCCTGAGAGCGTCCAGATGTGCTCTTGGGGATCAGTAAGTGTACCAGAAGAGTTGTAAAATTATGTGTTTCCATTTAGATCAGGGGTTGGCAAACTCTTTCGGTTAAGGGCCAGATAGTAAATATTTTAGGCTTTGCAAGCCCCAAGGTCTCTGTCGCAACTACTCAACTCTGCCACTGTAGAGAGAAAGCAGACACAGACAATACATAAACCAAAGGGTGTGGCTAGTTTAAAAAAAGGGACTGCAGGGCGGGTTTGGCCCACAAAGTGACCACTCCTGATTTAGAGAGTAATCCAAAATACAGCCACATACACATGTCTACATGAATACTCTACCTCATATGGGTGACCATCTCATAACTAAGGCTATATGACTTCAAAGACTGCATTTATGGTGGAGTTGGCACCAAAAGAACCCCTCAAACTGTTGTGTAATGAGAACACAATAAAAGTGGACTTCATAAGTTGCATGGACATCTGTGATCTTCTCCTCTTCCAAGAATACCCTTCTCTTCCTTCTAACAAAGGCCCCATTTCCTGTGGTGAACCTATTCCACATGGTGTGAGACAGACAAACCTGCCTCATTTCCACTGAAATGCCAGGCTATAGGTGCAGGCACATGGCCTAGGACTAGACAAAGTACCCCCACCATTCTTCTGCCAGCAACTGTGTTTCATGGATAAGCTTATGACCTAAGTCAGGATAATTAAATCTTCCCTGGAGCATTCCTAGAGAACGAGGGAGAAAGCTCTAGATTGCCATTGGCCAAAAAGATCAGGACAGCTAGACCAAGAGATGAATAAAGAAGGAAATTCCTCATGACCTTGTTAGAACTCTTTCATTCAGAAAAGCGGAAGGCTCCATTTTACCTGAATTGGGCTCATGTCACTGCTATCGACTGCATGTCTGTGTCCCCCAACCCCCAAAATTCGTATGTTAAATACTAATACCCAATGTGATAGTATTTGAAGGTGGGCCTTTGGGAGGGTGATTAGGTCATCAGATGGAGCCCCCATGAATGCAATTCATGCCCTTAGAAAAGAGGCCCCAAAGAATTCCCTTTCCCCTACTGCCATGTGAGGACATGGCAAACAGATGGCCACCTATGAACCAGGAGGTGATCCCTTACCAGATATAGAATCTGCCAGCACCTTGATCTTGGACTTCTCAGCCTCCAGAACTGTGAGGTTCAATTTCTGTTGTTTATAGATACTCAGTTTATGGTATTTTTGTTATAGCAGCCCAAACATACTAAGATAGTCACATATAATCAACAGGCTTCATTATCAAAATAAACAATATGCTAGCAAAAATAAAGGTGCAATGACAAAATTTTAGCAACAGTTCAAAGTAGCAATATAGGCATGCCAAACTCCAAAGCATTCACACAACGTATGTGTTGTGAGCAAAGATATTCTGACATCTCACCTCTCCTCATTAACAAAAGTAGGCAAGACCTTCTATCTCCCTGTACCCTAAACCAATCTACCTATGTTTTCCCTTTTTTACCTACTTGTCCAAGACAGAAATCTCAGAATAGTCTTCCACCCCTCCATCCCCTTGACTCTTCACATTTAGCTAATCACCAAGTGAAGTCAATTTGCCTTCACCTTTCCTTTTCTAATATACCCAAATTTCCTTTTTATGTCTCTTCCTATCATATTTTAATCTTCATGCCCACTGGGAATACAGATCATCCAGTATCATCCTATATAACCAATATAATCCTGTAACAGCCACCTTTCTGAACCCTCTGCTTTGGATTTAATCCTACTTCAGACAATTCTCCAAGTTTTATCATGGAGCCCAAGGCCCTTGGTGATCCAACTCCAGCCAATTCATCTTTTCCCTCCTTCCCTGCTTCCTCTCTGAAAGCATGCCCTGCTCTTGGACACTAAGCCTTTCTCCTCCTGCATATTTTTGCCCCAAATATTCCTCCCTCTCTCTCATCTTTATTATTCTAATTCTTATTTGTTCTTCAGAAGTCACTTGAGGCATAAGCTTCTCACAAGTGCCTCATCATTCCCTCCCAGTCTGGGTCAAGTGCCCCTGTGATGTACTTAGAATCATAAGCATGTCTCTATTTTAGAGTAACTGTCTGTTTACTTGGTTGCCTCCCCACTAGACCATAAGCTCTTTGAGATTATGGATGACATCTTCTTCTGGATCAGTGTCCCCCACATCTACCATGGTTCCTAACAGAGCTAAGCATTTACAAATGCTTGCAAAAGTAACAGGTGATGACATGAGCTGAAAGCATCCCACACTGATGCTTTCCGGAGAGAGAGCGCATTTCTCGATAAGAATGATTTAACAGTTTTAAATCAAAGACCAATGCCTATTTGAGCTGATTTCCTGAATTTAAAATAAATCCAATTCAAATCTTTCTCCCAAATTTTGAATAGAATTATCATATTTTTACACTATAATTTGCAGAAATCAGGCTACTTAAAATGGTAAACACACTCTTACTTTTCCTTCCTTCCCATCATTTCGAGTAACAACAGCTATTTCTGGCCTCTGAGATAAGTGCTCAGAATATACAACAAAACAATCTACAATGACATTACCAAATATTAAATTTTTTGGTTGGCATGTATATAAGAACAATTATCTTATCATTTTTATTGCTTTCTTAATTTCCATATCTCCTCCTTTTTCTAATACCAATGTTGATACAGAATGGAAATTTGTTGGTAAGGAGTGCCAACAAATTAGCTGCAACTGATGTATTTCTGGGACAAAAATCCTTAAAAAACAAATAATTTAAGTGAACAAACACTAATATTATATTACAAAGAGGAATTTATTAGTTTCCACTTACTCAAGATTTTGAGAGAGACTACCATTCCAGTTTTCAATAAAACTATAGCTACAGTGTTACTTACTCCTATTTTTACCAATTTCAGTCTACTCTGATAAACACCTTTGGAACATATAAATAGCTTGCAGGCATACACAAAATATTTTCTTCCAATGCAGTAGGTAAGCTACACACAAAGCTTTTACTTTATTTTTATATAGACTTCCAAAGATGCTTAAAGAAAAAACATTCAGGCTAAGTTCTGGTTTAAGTTTTTCTTCAGAAAAAGTTTAAAGTAAATAACGTACTTATCAAGTCTTATGATTTATAGGAAATCTTTTAACTTCCTTTTCAACTAATTTTCATAAATAATGACAGAAATATAAAATAAAAATTTGAACTGAAGATTTTTGCTTAGTATTAAAAATAATGTTCACTTTTAATTATCATCCATGACCTATCTCAAATCTGTAAGATTTGTGGTTTATGAATAAATTGTCCAGATAACTTTAAATTTAATAACTCTTCTGGACTTCAATTTGAAAATTAAACTCCCCCCAATAAATAAATAAATTAATTAATTCTCAGTACTCAATTTCTAAATATACAAAGATGAACATGCAGGCATTTACTATGATGATAGCCTTTTAAATACATACACACACAAATAAGCTACCATTTTATAACACACACCAAAAACGCAGAATGCAATAAAAATATATCAAGGATTTTAAAAAAAAAAACCACACCACAGAGTTATTTCCACAAACGTGGCTGAGTTCAGAGAATTTCCATTCTAACAATGTGCCTCGAGCAGCTTATTTGTTGCTCTGGTTCCAATTCACAAAGATACCAATCAAAACTCTCCATCTGCTATTACAGTGTCTCTACTTTTCTCCACAAAGTTCATCCAAATTTCCCCAGAATCATCCCTCTTCTATGTAATTTTTATGAAAGCATTATGATAAACAAGAAAAGGGGCAAAATACTCTTCAACTTCTCTCAATTTCACCAAAGTTCATTTATAAGGATGTCATACTTAACCTTCTCCCTCATAACAGATAACCACACCTTCCCATCCAACTCCAAACTCTGGAGAAATCCAACTGCTAGTTTTTGGTTTAGTTCTAAAAATCAACTGTGGAATCATGTTTAATAAGTTCTTGAATTATTGGGTTCTTGTACCAATTGCAATTAATTCCAGGGAGTTGATTGTCATCCTGCAAAACCCTCTTGTTGTTTTTCTTGAATAATGTAAACACAGGATGATTGATTTTTTTAACCCATCAGTTAACAGAATTTGTTTATTAAGACAATGGTAAATTTTCACCTGAATATTCTAAAAATGTTCCAAAGAACATATGTGCACTGGAGAAAACTAAGCTATTATCCAATATGAATAAAAAGTATTCTTTTTAGGAGCTTGCCACTTGCTGTTACAACTTAGTTATCAACAGGAAAAGACTGAACATTCCAACTGGGCATACAGTAACACGTAAGAAATGAATGGTGACTGTGGTTGATGTAAAATATCTTCAGTCGACATGGTTTGTTGTGGGAATGGGCCTCATTATTTACTGTATGTGCGGCAAGATGACCAATGTTTTACTCGGTACATTGCTAATTGTCCCAAATGGCCAATTTTAAGTATATTTCTTAGACAAATGAACTCAAACCCATTACATTAAATTGTGACCTGTGAAAGCCTTATTCCATGTGGTAATGGGTCACCTTCAACATAGTTTATCTGTACTTTGGGGGGAAAATTTGGAGGGAAGTTTTGGGGGAAAAATTCCTTTTCCAGGGGGTGGGGGCAGGGAGGAAGGTGAGAATTGTCAGTGCTCTAAGGTAACACATATTTTCTTTATACAGGTAATCCCTAGGAAAATGTTAAATAAATATGTGAAAGGTCTCTTTTAATTAGGAGAGATCAATATTCCTAAATGCAGAAACACTTGTAAAAAAAAATTAATGCAAGTTTTAGGTGCTAGTCAGAGTGTGAGTGAGAGGGACAACAAGCTTCCCAGAAAAGGTTTCAAAACTTTTATATTAAATGCTTCTCACTGTAAAACACAGCGTTTTCAAAAGTATTCCTGAGATGTGGGTAACTCTTAATTCAACATAATCTTTTCCAAAATAACTAAAAGCAAGTCTGTATTTTCATCATTTAAGATACTTCATTGGCAAAGATATACATGATAGAGTGGAATCATTCTTATAATATGCTAAGAAATCATAATTTTGCATATATTCCTACATACTATATTAGCTAATTTAAAAAAAAGAAGGTCAATTATGGTAAAGAATATGGACCACATCTAATTATGCTTTTCATATGTATTTTTTTATATGTATTTTTAATTAACTATACACTCCAAACAATTTACTGGCAAAATTTGCATGTGTGTATATGCACACATGCATGGGGGTGTGTGTGTGTGTATAATGGTAAAGTTTCAGCGTCATTTCTCCAAGCTTAAAATTTAGGTTAAAAGTTATTCCTTTAGGTCCAAAATTTTGGACTTTAGGTTCAAAATTATTACTTTATTATTATAGTTCACTGAAACCTTCCAGTTACTCTAAATCTATCTGAAATACTAAGTTAAATATTATTAGAAATAAGTTTAAGTTTTACATATTGGCTTTTAAGAAAAATCCCTAAATGTTCTATAATACTTTAAGATGTAGTGATTTTTAAACTATCAGCAATACAGTTAATGAATAATTCTTAAAAGAAGTGCTTAATAAGTATCCTAGACACCAGATATTGTACCAAGTACTTTATATAACTTGTCTCATTAATTTCCCCCAACAACTCTATTGGCATTAGCAGAGGTATTACTATCCTCATTCTATAGAAAAGAAAGCAGGGATTAAAAGAGTTTTAGGAGCACAATCAAAATTACACGGTTAGCAAGTAGAGTCTTCCCTCAGTATCTACGGGGAATTGGTTCCAGAATTTCCCATGAATATTAAAATCCAAGGATGCTCAAGTGCCTTATATAAAATGGCCTAGTGTTTGCATATAACTTATGCACATCCACATATTAAATCATCTTTAGATTACTCATAATACTTAATACAATGTAAATGTTATGTAAATAGTTGTTATACTGTATTATTTAGGGAATAATGATAAGAAAAAAAGTCTGTGCATGTTCAGTACAGATGTAATTTTTAAAAAAAAATTTTGATCTGTGGTTGGTAGAACCCAGGGATACAGAGAGCTGACTCTAACGGTCCTAAGATTAGATCACTAGAGCATCCGATTCCAGAATTCTTGTGATCTTTATTCTTTGCCACCCTGTTGCTTGAAAAACTCTCAGAAGACATATTTTAGAATTAGTTTCCAAAAATGCATCACCAGGTTTAGATATTGGATATTGCCATCCAGTACATGTGCTAAACATACTTACTACAAATTCTCAATACAGAATTGATTAACACAAACACATCAATGCAGGAAAACGTCAGCTCATCTAATATACAACTTTCCTAATTGCCAGGCCGCCAGAACTGCTCTGAATATGAACGTACTCCAAAAAGAAAAAGGGTCGTCAGTGAAGAGGGAGACCGTGAGTCCCCAGCAACAATATGCTCTGCCAAGCAGAACCAAAGTACCAAAGCCTATTAACACACGATGCACTGTAATTGGTTGCTTTAGTCTGCAGAAGGAATGAAGCACTGGCATTGGCCAGAATGTCTATTCAAAATAAGCCTTCATGGACAAAGACCAAAAACAGGAAAAGCAACAGAAAAGAAATAGAAGAGAGTAAGAATTGCTTATGTGGTGAGACTGGGGACTGCTGGCCACAGGAGTGAGTAGAAAGTACAAGCAAAACCAGGGTGGGGGGGAGGGACGAGGGCGTGTAACAGAAGCTCAGACAGCAGGGGCTCAACTACAGATTGCAAGTGAAAAAGTCAGCAACATGGAAGTAGAGCACAGCTCTGTTGTCAGGGGACAAGAGAGCGAGATACAGTAGCACACCCCCCTTATCCATGGTTTCAGTTGCTCATGGTCAACTGTGGTCCCAAAATATTAAATGGAAAATTCCAGAAGTAAACAATTCATAAATTCTAAATTGCACACTGTTCTGAGTAGCATGATAAAATCTCACCCTGTCCTGCCCCATCCCGCCCAGGACATGAATCATCCCTTTGTCCAGGGTATCCACGCTGTCTACACTCCCCGCCCATTTAGTCACATAGTAGCTCAGTTATTAGATCGACTGAGGAAGAATCACAGTGCTTGCGTTCAAGTAACCCTTATTTTACTTAACAATGGCCACAAAAGGCAAGAGCAGTGGCGCTGGTACATTATAATTGCTCTGTTTTATTATTAGCTATTGTTGTTAATCTTCTGCTGTGCTTAATTTATAAATTAAACTTTATCACAGGTATATATGTATAGGAAAGAAACATATATATAGGGTTTGGTACTATCCTCACCTTCAGGCATCCACTGGGGGTCTTAGAATGCAACCCCCAAGGATAAGGGGGACTAGTGTACTCTATCTACAGCGATCAGCTGAGTCATTCAGCCCTCTGGTCCAACACGCTACAGCTAAGTATATAACCATACCACTTTTTAAAACCCAGAGAACACTCATTACACTATTTCATCTGATCCTGACTGTATGTTAGGGCAGTTATTAATATTTTTACTTCCTGACCAATTAAAATATTGAGTTCAAGAGAGCTAAACAGCTCAGATACTGTAAGTAAAATGATAATTCCAAAACTAAAATTCTTTTATCTTGGTCTGATCTTCATTTACAACCCTGCTTTTACTACACAGTACCATATAGCATTTTAAAAAGAAAGCAAAAAAGTATAACTCATTTTGGAGCAAGATCTTTAAAAAGATTTCTATTAAGTAGGAATTTAAAACTTCAGATATACAGGGCATTCACCTATTTGGAAATCCCCTAATATGCCTACAGGCTAAGGTTTAAGTGAACCAGGTTAAAAAAATTTGAACCAGGTTAAAAAACCAGCAATCCCACTACTGGGAATTTACCTAAAAGAAAAAAGTCATTCTATATAAAAGACATCTGCACTAGAATGTTTATAGCAGCATAATTCACAATTGCAAAGATGTGGAAACAACCCAGGTAAGTGCCCATCAATACACAAGTGGATTAATAAAATGTGGTATATGTATGCCACAGAGTACTACTCAACCATAAAAAACAACGGTGCACTAATATCTCTTGTACAATCCTGAATGGAACTGGAGCCCACTCTTAGAAGTAAAGTATCACAAGAATGGAAAAAAAAAACAGCACATGAACTAATCATTAAATTGGAATACTCTATCAACACTTATGTGCACATACGGAAATGACATTCATCAGCAATCAAGCAGGAGGGAGGGGGAGGAGGGGATGGGTAAATTCACACCTAACAGGTACAATACACACTATATCTGGGGAATGGGCACATTTATAACTTTGACTCAAACTGTATAAAAGCAATTTATGTAACCAAAATGTTTGTACCCCCATAATATTCTGAAATAAAACTGAATTTAAAAAAATCATATAGGCCCAAGCATTTCTAACCCTACGTAGACACCTTTACCCAAGAGCATAACCCAATGCCTGAATATCATTAATAAATGTTTATTTTTCCTACTCTCAGCTACCTAAACCCTTATATTTTGCTGCCTGCCTAAAGTCTGTAAAGTCTTCACACAATGCATGCCAAACTTCCTTACAGTGGATTGTTCAACAAAAGCACAAACCAATAAAGCCAATGACTCTAGAGACTCAGTTTAGGCATCAGGACCTATTCAAGTCATAAAACCAAGGCAACTGTGTGTCAGTTTATTTATTTGTCAAAATCAGACCCAATATCTGTCTCCACAGTAATGTTACAAGGAAGATAATAATGTTACATATGACAGTAAGAGATGTTTCAACAGAGATCATCTCCTAGAATTTCAATAGGCTCTGAATCTTTTCATAATTTAAACGATACCTCAAACCCATAGGATCAACTTAAAGATGTCATTATTGAACAAATCAGAAAAATGAAACATAGTGAGATTAAATAAACTGGCCAAACTTAAACCCAGAGTAGAGACACTTTATCCTCAACCTTTTTTAATCCAGGAATTTAAGCACCCTTTCCAAATGCCTGCAAATACTCACTGAGCTTATCTGTAATACATTTAACACACTGACTGCTACACATAAAAAACAGAAACTTTTCCTTGGGGCCACAGTGTTTTATTATGAAAACAGAATAAAAACTTTGAGTGTAATTCAAAGGTAAATATAAATAGAAAATGAAATTTATTGACATCTATTCATTTAATCCACATTTTTTAGAATTAAACTGTCAATATTAATTGTAACAATAAGAACATCAACAAGTAAGATTTTATATATGCTTCATGCAGCCCCAGGGTCAAAACTAGAGTGAGTTAAATACAACTCTCATGGCAGTCAACGTGTTAAATGAAATAGAACCTTATTAACTCCAAATGATATCTATGCACCTGCTGCATCTGCTGCATCTGGGAATAACCATAACACAGAATCTGCATTTTAACAACTCCAGGTGATTTGCATGTAGAGGCTGAAGTCTGAGAAGCACTGATCTAGAAACTATGTATATGTACACAGAAACACGCCAGCAAGAGACTCATCTCAATGTCTCTTTAGGAGAGGCACAGAGAGATCCATCTAGCTCCAGGACACTAGGGATTTGATGTACACTGAAAAAGATTTTGCAAAAGTACAATTAAAAAGTCAGTTGTCTACAAATGCAGGGAGGCAAGTTATAAGAGAAGGTTAGTTCCATTATAAAACCCCTTGCCTGCCACAGGCATCCTCAAGATCATACCAAGAGTGTAGCGAAAAGTACAGTAGCCACCAAAAATTCTCTCATAGAAATGGTTTATTATTATGCTAATGACATACAAGAGGTTTTAAAACAGTGAAATTTTATCTTCTTTTCAATATGGAAAACCCCTCAAATATAGAGGTCAGAGGAAGCAATCCTAAAGTGGTCATTAAAGGACATGAACAGAAACTTTTCAAAAGAAGATAGACTCACGGCCAACAAAAATATGAAAACATTTTCAACATCTCTCATCATCAGGGAAATGCAAATCAAAACCACAGTGAGATATCACTTAACTCCAGTGAGAATGGCCTTTATCAAAAAGTCCCAAAACAATAAATGCTGGCATGGATGTAGAGAGACAGGAATACTCATACGCTGCTGGTGGGACTGCAAACTAGTGCAACCTCTGTGAAAAGTAATATGGAGATACCTCAAAGAGCTACAAGTAGAACTACCATTTGATCCAGCAGTCCCATTACTGGGCATCTACCCAAAAGAACAAAAGACATTCTATAAAAAAGACGTCTGCACTAAAATGTTTATAGCAGCACAAGTCACACTTGCAAAGATGTGGAGACAACCCAAGTGCCCATCAATACATGAATGGATTAATAAAATGTGGCATATGTATACCATGGAGTTCTACTCAGCCACAAAAAACAACAGTGCTCTAGCTCCTCTTATATTATCCTGGGTAGAGCTGGAGCCCATTCTACTAGGTCAAGTATCGCAAGAATGGAAAAACAAGCACCACATGTACTCACCATCAAATTGGTATTAATTGATCAACACTTAGGTGCACATACAGTAGTAACATTCATTGGGTGTTGGGAAGATGGGAGAGGGAGGAGAGGATGGGTATATTCACACCTAATGGGTGCAGTGCGCACCAGCTGGGAGATGGACACACTTGAAGCTCTGACTCAGGTGGAGCAAAGGCAACATATGTAACCTAAACATTTGTACCCCTGTAATATGCTGAAATAAAAAATAAAAAATAAATGGTATATTTTACATAGTGGATTAGATATTCATGGCAAACTACAGTTGGTAATTTCAGGCTGCACATTGGTGCCTTTAATAGATTTTTATTCAAATCTCAAATTTCTTTTCTGTGGTTAAATCAGTATACGTCCCTATAAAAGTAGGTTAAACTATAAAACCTTATTTCTTTAATATTAATTCAGTGACACAATTCAGTGCCATTTTTTTCTTTCAATAAAATAACAGCAGTAACCTCCCTGTTTTAAATGAAGTTTACCAAATGAATTGAGGTATACCAGTTTTTCACATCACCTAGAAATAATTACCTCCCTCTTAAGGGTCTATTTCTGCAAATAAAAATGTCTTTTTGCCTGATTAAACTTCTTCATCATCTGAGAACTTTGCCTCTGCAAATTTGTAGTTGGAAAATTTGTCTTTAGAAGTTTGCTTTGTCAAAATGTGCTCCAATTGCTTTGGGAGAGCAGTCCTACAGTTAATTATTTGGAGGAAGAGGGGAGCAACCTGTTCTAAAGGAAATATACTTGACAAAATATTTGGACCCAACTATTCTACCTTAAGACATCTTTTACAATCAAAGGCAACTGGCTTGGTATTTATAATATTTTTAAAAGCCTAAAGATAGGAAGGCAGAAGTAGCCAAAAAACAGTTTACAAAACAATGAGAAATGTTCCAGAGAAACCAAGCCTGTCAGTGTAATCTCTGTAGCCACCACCCAAGGCACCCCCTGCAGAGGACACAATTTGCAGGGATGTCACTGCAACATGCACTGACATCCAGTAAGCCTTTGTTCTCTCAGGAGGAGCCTTACTAAAGAGTATAACTATCCACTCTCACATTTAGCTCAAGAGATACCACTAACAGAAAAGAAAGCAGGGTGGACATGCTTTCATTGTGGAACAAATTGGAAATTAACAAAAACAAGATGTTTACTTACTTTTCAGAAAGTGTTTTCACTTAGCTGCCTCTTTCTCTCAAAAACTAGTTTTGTATTTTCGGGTTTATAATAGAAGCTCGATAACAATATTGCCTTATAACCATGTCCTTAACGTAGACATATAACCTGATAAAGTAAAAATTAAAAAACAGGGCTACGGTTTGCATCCTTTTGGTTCCTTTATAGAACACTTACAAATAACCAAAAAAAAAAAAAAAAATTCATAAGCTACAGCTGTAAAAATTTTGCTAGCTTTATATCTTTCTTTAAAAAAAAACCCTTATTTTGTAAGAAATAAACTTATGAACTGCATTTCAAATTAATACCCAAAGAATTCCAAGTATGCAGGGTTATATGGACTGCCATTCTTCCCACTGGATTTTTAAACAATGTTGAAACACGGCTGTTTGAAATACTTCAGTCCCATCATTTAACACTGTTCAAAATGTCAAGAGCCATATTGCGCCCCAGTGGCCACTCTTTAGCAAATAACACATCCTTTGAAGTTAAAATACTCCTAAATGATGTCAAGTAAGAATTCCTAGGCTAGCACAGAAAAAAAGTTTCTACTGCTAAAGAAATCAATAATCTCTAGAATCACAATTAGGGAAAAAAACACTTTCATTATCAAAACTTGTCAATTTTTCAGTTTCTAATGTTAATCAATTCCTTTACCCCAAGGCAATGTTTTTAAACATTGCTTCCTAGTTAAATAAACTATGATTATATGCCTATAGTGAACTTGTTTTGGGTTTTCTTTTAACTTGTTGCTCCTGAGGAATAGCCACACATTTATTATACTAGATTCCACAAAAAGAATAATCATCAACAAAGAGATCTGACAGAAACATTTTACTTTGCCGAAACACCTAGCACACAGCTGCCTATTCCAAGGGCACTAATACATGTTTCATTTGACAAATCGTGTAATTTAGCCAGTCATTTGACTATGACTACATGCTGTGCCACATTTCATACCATGTTTCACTCTGATATCACAAAACGCCCTGCCAAAGAAATCAAGAAACAAGCCTATGTCAAATTATCATAAGCAAATAGCATCTCCTTTGCCAAATACTAAGGTACTTCTAAAACAGATACAGTTTTACTAATCTCAAGGAATGTGGCACTTATATAACCTTCAAAAATGTAAATATACATATAACTCTATTTAATTTCACAATAAAATGGAATCTAAAGCTGGAATTAGAATTTCCAATTCTTGGCTCTTTTCCATATTAATTTTCTAGACATGAGCAAATCAGAATATTTCTCTGCATCTCATCTTTAAAACAATAATTTCTGCTTTCTAAAATCAACTGCATCTTATGAAATGTCCTTAAATAAACTACTCTAAAAACATGACAGTAACTTTCAATATTGAATCTTGAAAACAGTTATTTCACTGCTCCTGCCTTCTTCAAAATTCTCCTGTGCAAAGAGGTTTACTTGTTTCCCATTTATCTGTAAAGATAAAAGGTCAGATTGTAAACCCAAAAAATGTAATACCAAAAGTTTCTGAAAGATTTAAACATTTATATCTTTTATTCTACAGACCTTGAGTATCTAAGAAACTAACAAATGTGATTAAAAAGCTAAAATGTCAGGAGGAGAAAAAAGAAAGGAAGAGGGATCGATAGAAATTTGATAGTGCTGCTATCTTGTTGGAATGAACTGCCTCAAAAATATGGTTAAAAATCTCTGAGGCACAAGTCTTCAATCCCTACGACCAGTTGAGGTATATCTAGTCAACCCAACTCTGGCTGAACCCAGAGTTCAGCCACTGACGACCTCCAAGAAAAACAGCTGACCTGGAAGGAAAGAGACATTTGGGAGAGGTATTTCATAGTTTCTAAGTGTATGACTAAAGCGCCAATGAGTACTAGACCAAAAATAAGGCCAGTAACCAAAATAAACCACTAACCATGTATGCTAAGCGTGCATGTTCTGGAAAAGTTAACAAAGTCCCAATGGAAGTTTTAAAATGTGAGTATCATTGAAAATAAACATGAATAAGAAATTAAAAGGTAACCCCCAAAAAGGTAAATTCAAATGAAATTCTATCTGCCAAAGGGCAACCTATCAGCATTTTTATAGGTCATCGGCAGACTGCCAGATTCAAACACTTTATACTACCTACTGAAGTACAGGTAGGAAAGGACAATGCTTAGTAGGATGCTTGTTAACAAGGTGAGCAGCTATTGTATATATATTATGCACCATATATATAAGAAGCCCATGTCTAGCAGTATTCACAATTATCAAATTATTAATTGTAGCAGGTTATTCCTCAAAAGCACATACAAATCAAATCTTCAAAGAAGAAGTCAGGTACTGTGACTCATGCCTGTAATCCCAGCACTATGGAGGCCAAGGCGAGAGGATGGCTTGAGGCTAGGAGTTTGAGACCAACCTGGGTAACATAGCGAGATCCCATCTCCACAAAAATATATCAAAAATTTAAAAAACCACAAAGAAGCCATCTAGCATTGTGTATAATTATACCTGTACTTATTCAAAATATGCCTTTTTAATTCTATGAAAAACAGAAGGTATGCAGCCCTGATGAAATGTCCCTCCATCTTTTTTAAAGAAAATAAGCTCCTGAGAATAGTTATTCATACAGAAGAGGTCTTCATATTCAATAAGTCATTGATTGGTCCTTTCCTTTGAGGCTGCCACCACACTTGTCACTTTTGTGAAGCCATTAAATACCCAAAGCTGATACAAAACTTAGCTCCCAAGAGAGAACCAAGAAGGTTAAAAGGTGAATGTTGCCATGTTAAAAATACTTTGAGAATAATAAAGATATAAGAAATTAGGTTTGTCAGCCACAGATTTTTCCGAGTGCCTTATGGGTAAACTTTGTCCTTTCTTAATATCATGAAGGTCACGATATTCTGTTTTACAGAAAACGCACCCTTAGCCTTTAAAAAACAGCTACACCATCACAGGCATTTTACACAAGTGCTTTTACTGGGCTGAACAGCAACAAAGACAGTAGGAAGACAAACTGTGCTCCTAACTTACATTGGAATCCAAAAGGTTGTAACTATTTCAGAATTACAGTGGCGGAAAATTTAGTATTACCATAGGGTCACATCAGTGCTGAAAAACTATTAATAAGTACAGATGATAAGACAACAGCCCAAAGAATCACCAATGTAAATTAATAATCACATGTGTGTGCACATGCACGCTTCCGTACGTACATATGTGAAAACTAAGAGACAGATGGCTGGCAAGCAATTTTCCCTATGGCATTTGTACATGTCCATTCAGTGGCTGTATTTGGGTCATTTGCTATGATAAACACCATGTGACAGGCTCAACAGAAGTTAAGGCAAAGTGGCCCATATTGAATTCACCTAATTTTAGTTTTACTGGTAAGTGATGTACTTATTCAAAAGAGTAAAATGAACCTTGTCCAAATAGAGTTGTTTAAACAACCAAAATTCAGCTAGAAAATAAAATGCCATGTAAAAGAATTCATAATCTATAAATTGTATTCAACTGCATTCCTCCAGTGTATTATAAATGGGAACGGAAACTAAAGAGCAAAACAATGCTTCTGTGAATATTGGCTTCTTCCAATAACCTGATAAAACAATCACTGATACAAAGCAAGTTTCTCCCTTATTTAATTTTATAGTAATTCTTTTAAAAACATGCTTTTACTAAATACCAGACATGCCTTCAGTGGGTAAACACACTTGAATTTTAAGATAACAATATCAGATTGGTCCAAGGCAAGTATTAATATATTAGAGAGAACTTTCTAGAGCAAATTTAACAGAGTGATTGATCATTTCACAAGGGATTCCTATCAGACCAGGTCAAAAATTCAAGTAACAATAACATTAAAGTAGAAGAAATTGTTGGATATCTTTAGAAAAGAGCACGT
This sequence comes from Lepilemur ruficaudatus, assembly GCA_963574885.1. Lineage (NCBI taxonomy): Eukaryota > Metazoa > Chordata > Mammalia > Primates > Lepilemuridae > Lepilemur > Lepilemur ruficaudatus. The sequence goes on from CAUYRT010057451.1 coordinate 28,785, forward strand.
TTTTTAAAAATTGTTAATATTAATCAAAATCATTATTTTTTTTTATGAGACAGGGCCTAGCTATGTCACACTGGCTGGAATGCAGTGGCAGATCACAGCTCACCATAGCCTCAAACTCTTGGGCTCAAGCAATCCTCCAACGTCAACCTCCCAAGTAGCTAAAACTACAGGTGCGCATCACCACACCCAGTTAGTTTTTTTATTTTTATTTTTTTGTAGAGATGGGGCCTCTCTATGTGGCCCAGGCTGGTCTTGAACACCTAGCCTCAAGCAATCCTTCTGCCTCAGCCTCCTAAAGTGCTGGAATTATCAGCCACTGCACCCAGCCATAAAAAAAATCTTAACTAGTGTTTCCATAAAAACTGAGATTTACATATACACCCAAATGAGAAACTAAATTAGAAATGCAATTAAGAGTTTTGGGTAGTTTTAAGAGTAGAAATTTCTGCTATGGAGTTGTTTCTCGAAGTTTCACAAAATTATTGCACAATGGAACAGCTAAGAGACCTATAGATAACATGAATTGATTGTGGTTTGGTTTTGATAAATGCAAAATGGGCAATAAGGAAAAAAATCTTCAAGGGTGCCACAAATACATTTTCTGCTTCTCAAATCTCAAATATTCTTTTTCCAAACTAATGAAAGAATTAAAAATGTAAGAATTAAAAACACATGCAAGTTATATTATCTTATTTACTTGTCTAAATATCATAAAGGGCATGCCATCAATTAGATGGTATGTGCAAGGTGAAATAAGCTTCAAAACAAGTTACGGTTTACCTTTGCTTTGAAGTAAACTGACTCCTCTCATACTGTTATTCCCATGAGAAACTCATAACAGTAATTTTAAAGAGGATGAAAGGGAAATGATGCCAGTTGCGCTCAACAAATACATAAGGAAGCAGAAAATCTGGGGTCAGCAAGTTTTTCCCACTGATCTAAACCAAATTTCTCCAGAAAATAAGAGAAAATACTTCAAGGAGTCACATACAATGTGACTTAAAACTTGGCAAAGATTGCACACTTTTAATTTCAATTTAACTCTAACCACAACTTAAGATTCAATACAGTCATTACTAGATTGAAGGCAAAAGGAGGGAGGATGAAGCTGAAGCCATACAGCCTCTTTCATCAGATACTACGAATTCTTCTCTTCTACTGTTTGTCGCATCATCTATTTTAAGTTTAGCACAGAAACACTTATAAAATATTAAATTTTGCCAGGGACATTGATTTTGTTATAAGAAGGTTTCATGTTACCACTACATCAAACACTGAAAGTAATTATATATATATATATATATATATAGTTTGTAAAGTAAACTTGATCACTGTATTTAAAAGAAATGATAACTTTGAGAAGTACCACAGCAATAATGTTTAAGCTAAAGCAATATAAAGCCCTCCTAAAGTAAATGCCAGATTGTTCAGGCTAAAATGTGGAATCCTGATTTAGTTAAGCAAGTCAGGCATGAGAGCCGTCTCCCTGAGAGCTGCTCTTTTTACTTCCAGCATTGGCTTCTCCTTACAGTATTGTACTTCACAGAAGTTCCTGGGGGGCAGCAGAATCCACAGATGGAGTTCAAACAACGTTTTAAACATGAATCTTTGCAGTCTCAAATGGAGTAGTGGAAATAAATACATTATTATCATCCTACAGTTTGCACTTGGCCCCCAGGTCTCTTCCCCCTTCACACACCAGTGAGTTACAGCAGTTAGATAGAAAATATATCTGAAAAGCCACAATTTATAGTGCACCTTGGCATTAACTTTAACATGCTGTGCATACAGCAAATAAATTCAGTGCTCTTATTAATACATATCTCATAATTTCTAGGATACATAAAAACAAAGTTTGCTACTCTTAAGACTTCACATTCTTAAGAGTGTATGATGGCATATGCAGTTCTGCTACTAAGAAATCAGAGTCTAATACACTTTTTAAATTGTAGCAAAGTGTAATTCACATTTACAAGCTGGCTTAACAATATATGCTATCTATATATCACATTGAGTATGCTACCAATTAGAAGATATAGGCAAATTATCAAAATAAATTCACCTATGTAGCTAGAAGATAGAAGTTAGGAATCTTAACACTCCATTCGACCTACAGCATGTGAAGAACTTCTAACAACTGTCAACCACTAAAGCACAACTAATTTCATCACACTTACACCATTTTCCCCAAGTTATAAAGCCCTAACACTTGTGACTGATGACTCAAGAGCACAGAATGAGCATTAGACCTACAGAAAAACGTATATCCAAATTTAGCTTAGTTCTTTCCTTAATTTTCTAAGAATGCTTTCTTCCAACATATACTTTCTTAAGAACTGGACAGCAATTAACAAGAGTATACAATAGGAATGCTTGATTTATCATTGTTTTCTATAATAGCTACAGTATTACAATGAGTTTCTTATTTTATAAACTCTATATTCTTGGTTTAAATGCTTACTATTCAAACTGCCCCCAATAGAGCCAGTAACCCCCAGACTCACTCCTGAGGTCTTTTTAGTGAAAAGTCACTCATCTTTGGAAGCAAGGGCTTTTTCACCCATTACACTAGAAATAGCAGGTGCACCATTACACAAAATAGGAGAAATCAGAACCAGCTCAGCTCACTGTTTTGCACAGACCGCTTCTCAGACCACGTAATTTCTAAAATCAATACACTGCTTAAAAGTTGAGGAAAAGTTTAAGCCTAACAGTGTCTTCCTACCAACTAGCCTCTGCTAGACATTACACAAAACACACTAAGAAGGTTTTGCTGAATGTTTTTGCACCTCTTATCAGGGGATTTCATAATCTACATGGGTGTGAACCAAGATTCCTAGATTTAAGGCACACATCCATAAACATGCTTTTGGCAAGTGAGTGGGCACACTAGAGAATACAGAATACCGCTAATTACCACCAGAAGATTCTGCCTTCACCTCTCTTCACTATCTACCACTTTGCTTAAGTTCACTCACTGCCTCGCCCTAACCCTGGGGATCCATTCACTTTCCATTGCCCAGAGAGGCTGCTGAAAAGCTGTCAAAGTAAATCTGTGCTCACTTTTTGGACGGTTTAATTTCAATGGAGCATGAAACACCCCAGGACGGTTAATAAGTTTAGCCAGGCGTGCTGTTCTCCCTAATATATTTTAATTATGCATCTGTTTTAATTGTAATCAGATTAAGTCACCGGAAAGGCACAAATTGGAATTTTCCCTAATGGCTATTGGAGCTTTTCATCAGTTTCTAAACACTAACAACGTTTAAAAAATAGGTAGAGACACCAACACAACTGTGACATTTTCCAGAAATCGATGCAGTTTCTCTGACAACACAGTTCAGGTCTCATTAGCCACCCAAACTAACCCAAGTGCAGAAGACAACTTTGGTCTCTAGGGGCGTCTTCTTCCCCAATTAGCACAAAAGAATCACTGACATCTAATGCAAAACTCCCAAACAGAAATGAAAGCCGAGGCTTTCACAAAGTGCTGCCCCATCGATTGCTGCAGGAGGCTGGGGAGGCGGGAGCCCATCAGCAGCACTGTCTTGGCTCTAAGTAAAGTCCTGTACACGTCAGAAGGGAAAGCTGAAGTAGAGAACGATCTGTCTTTTCACTATTTTGGCAACTGTCAAACGTGTGTTTTAACTTTGGGAAATAAAAGTGTCCCATCAATAAAAAGGAAATCTACAGGGAAGATCTATTAAGGGGCGGGGAGCGGCTTCCTTCCAACCCAGACGTAAAATCACTTAATGTGCTTTCGTTGCACCAAGCAATACCTAAGACTTTTTTAAAAAAATATGTTCATTAAACAGTTTCCCAAATTGCCGGGATTTCCGCTAAGAAACTTAAGCGGCTGCCAACAGCCAAGAAGCAAGGAAGAGAACCTGCTGCTGCAAACTAGGAGCGGAAACTCCCTGAGCCCGCCCAGCGCGCTCGCGTCCCGGCTGTTTGCTTTAGGTGTTAATGTTTACGCTTCGCCTGAACCTTCAGGTGCTGAACCAGTTCCCCCTAGACGCACTTTGAACCTTAAAGCAGGAAGCTCCAGAGCCACCGCGGAGTGCCCCCTGCAGCTCCGTCGCCCCTTCCTCTGGCCCCCTTACCTGTCATCGTAGCAGAAATCCGCGCTCAGGGTGTTGAGATACAAGGCGAGCCCCAGAGCGCTGCTCACCAACTCTGCAATCATCTCTCCACCGCCTTCCCTCCGGCTCAGCTCCCAGCGCGAGGGCAGCAGCGGCAACAAAAAACAGAAGCATCAATCCCCACCTTCCGCCGCCTTCTCCTCCCAGCTTCACTTTTCCCTCGCTTCCCCCCCCTCCCTCCTCTCCCTCCCTCGGGTCCTTCCAATCCACGGCTCCTCTCCTCCTCCTCCTTGCTCCCGGCTCCGCAGCTTCTGCGTCCTCCCCGGCTGCGGGCTCACACCGCACTCCCCATGCCCAGCGCCCGCAGGCGGCGAGCGGCGTTCGGGCTCCGCGTCCCTCGGCGGATGCACTGCGCTGGTCCTTGACGCGGGTCGCAGCTCCCACCCTAACCCATGGCAGTTCGGGGCGCCCTAGGTGAGGAGTGGTACTTGGAGGAGGTGGGAGAGTGCTGGATGGGGGCAGAGGGACCCAACCGAGCCGGGCTCTGGGACCAGCTGGAGGAGGAGAGAGAAAGAGGGGCGGGTGGGAGGGACAAGGCGAACCGCCTCCCCTCGCCGCCTCTCGGGCGCACTGCTCCGGTGTCGCTCGCGCGGACTCCGGCCGCCACGGCGGCTGCCGCACATTCACTCTTTATTAGCTCCCTCCCGGCCCCAGCCCCAGCCCTCTTCTCCAATGAAGTGGGAAGCGGCGGCTGGAGACTCCACAAGCTCCCGCGTGGGGTTCTCGACGCGGCCCCCCGCGCCTGCGTGGCCGGCCCTCCATCCCGGGTTTGCCCAGCCCTTTTCTCCACCCGGACCCTCCCCGAAGGTGCCTCCCCCTGCCCCCCTGGCTGCAGAGGCTCCGCCCTCGCTCCGCCCTCCCCTCCCAGAGCTCGAGGCTCCTCCCACCGGCCTCCCGCCCTCCTCTTGTTTCTTTCACCTTCGATTTCGCTCCGGAAAGCTCCTGGGACCCGAGGGCGACTGCGGGAGACAGCGCGAAGGGGTGGCGACAGCGCGCCGTTGGGGGGACGTCGGAGGAGGAGGAGGGCGAGGAGGACGTGGTCCTCCTGACGGCGCCTGGCGCGGGCTCGATCTCGGCCCCAGAGCTGTGTGTGCCAAGCGCTGCCAGGCGTCAGTGCGGTCGGCTGGACAGACTTCTGAGCGCCGAGAGCAGGAACAGGTTTGGCGACCGCTGCAGCGTCGGTTGCCACAAACACACAGGCGATCTCTCACGCACGCACACGGGGTGTGAGCCGGAATGAGGGGTGCGAGGGGCATTGGGGAGCTGGGGGCCATCTCAGGAAGAAGCGGTTTCAGCTCCTAGCCAACGATGGCCCCAGTGTCGGTGGGAAGGCGTGTAGGGAGAGAAATGTTCAGTAAGATTAAAAAGAAAGGATCCGAAGAGAGGAGAGAATGACATACATATACACACGCCCCGCCCGCAGCGACTGCCCAGGGGGCCTTCTGTGGGTTTAGGGAGACTGTCCAGCTGACCCTGAGAACGCAGATGAGAGAAGCCTCGAGTGCAACCGGGTACAGCACTGTCCTTAAACATGGCAAGGCGGGAAGCTAACGCCCTCTCCTTTCCGCCTGGAGGTAGCACTGGATGGGAGGCATCCAACATGATGAAATATGGTGTAGAAGAATGGCCCGTGTAAAACAAGCTCTGGGTACTAAAGTTGCAAGACCAAAGAGGACCGCGGGCTGCTTGCCACGCCTCCTCCTGGCTTGTCCCTTTCTGGCTGGACGAGTGGCTCCCTTGGACCGCGATGAACACTACTGCAGCGCCCCCTGCTGCATAGTAACCGCAAGGCATGGAAAACAAATGTTCTTTTCCGCGCAGGCTGCCTGCCACCGGTTCCAAGAACAGCACCTAACTAGCAAGTTCTCCAAAACTGTGGCAAGAAATTGAGCCCCCTGGATGTCTGGCAGTGGCCTGAAAAGTAGATACTGTTGTTTGGGCTTCTGTAAAACAAAGCTACATCTTTTCCTGAGTTCACAAGAAAAATCTGTGAAATCTGTATAGACACAGGTGAAATTACAAATATTTATTATACCTATTATGCCACCTACAATGGCACATATTTGTGCCCTGGGAAAACTATATGTAAACATATATTAAAAAGAATTATTTTTTTAAAAGCAGGGACTGATCTTTTACCTTTTTTCCCTATGACCTCTGCTTATTGTTGAAATGTTTTTAAAATCATATGCATTGGTTCTTCAAGATTTTGTGTGTCTCTCTGCTGCACTTATATGTTGAGATATATGTATTGTGTGTCTATATATTATGTCCTAGTGCACTGGAGGAAGAACACATATGTAGAATGAGATGCCTGCGTTTGAGTCTGTACTCTGCTATTTATTATTTGGGTGACCTTTGGCCAGTAACTCAACCTCGTTGTGCATCAGTTTTCTCATCTATAAAATAGTGATAATAATAGTACCTATCTTATGAATACTGTTATTATGAGGATTAAAGTAGTTAGCATGTGTAAATCACCTAGAAGAATCCTGGAAAGCACAGAAATGTTAGCTATTATATTATTATTATGCTCTTCAACTTTCTCTTTTCCTATTACTTGTTAACTAAAATCTGGACATTCACCTCAAAAACATATGCCATCACATTCATACCGCTGCAATCCTAGTCCAAGCCACCCTCATCTCCCGCACGGACTAATGTAATAGCCTTTTGTGGTCTCCTTACTTCTACTCCTACAATCCCTTCCTTCCCCAGTCTTAATTTCAGGCACTAGACAGAAGATTCTTTTGAAAACCTATACACTCCCCACTTAAAAATGTTCAGCGACTTCCTGTTGCGCAGCAAATAGAACTCTAATTCTTACCACGGCCAGACCAGCCACCATTTGGCCCTGACTGTTTCTCTCCCTCCACGTTGTACTCATAAGTGCACAACACATAACATCCGTCTCCTCAGGAACCTACCATTTTCTTTTCATCCTACGTGGAATACTTTATCCCCAGACCTTTTCTAGCTCTTTCTCACCATTCAGGTCTTAGTTTAAATGCTGTCACCTCAGAACTAAAATAGCCTCTTCCTTCTCCTCCATCATTCTCAATCCCATCACCCTGTGATAGTTTCTTCATAGAATGCATTTGTATTTGGATCACCCCTGAATGGAAGTTCTTTAAGGGCAGGGGCCTCATGAGCCTTGTTTTCCACACCCGGAACCTATAACATTTGGATGTGCATCAAATCTGCAGGAAGACTCATGATGGGAAGTCACACACGGACAGCTCTCTTCAATAATTAAGAGGACTAAGGCATAAAAATATTAGAGTGCTCTGGGTTCTGTGTGTTAAAAGCTAGTAAGCTCTTTCCAGAGCTGTCTCCACTTTTGAAGCTCCAGTAGTTTTAAATAAACATTTCTCCTCTCCCTACCCCTAAGTCCTCTGAATTGGAAGCCTAGGAGACTGGGAGATAGTCTGTAAAGTGGCACATCTTACCATCACTGATAAATGGAAGTCTGGAAATCCAGCTGTATTTGAGAAATCCAGTCGCTTTTAACAAATTTTTCTCTTATAATTTAATGCGGGTCTCAATATCCTTCCAGCACATTAAGCCATGGCCTCTTTCAGATTGCTCTCCAAGGGCTGAGAAGCAGCCAATTCCTGCATTTTCTACCTTCCTTGAACAACTTTAAGGGGAAAATCAGATTAAAGATGTCATCACTATCCTCGGAGATCATTTAAAAATCTGGGGACATAGCTTTTTGGTTTATTGAGGTGTACTTATTCAATGTGAGTTTGTTGCCTCAGTTCTGAATATATGTATGTTCTATTTAAAGCTACTGCTGTTCTCCACAGATGAAGGAAATTAGACTGGTTGGCTTGAGTTTTCTACCTTAGACACAATACTGGCCAAAAAAGTGCTAAGCCCTTATTTTCCCGAAGTAGGTTCCACACATCTGCTACCTCACCACTTCCTCAATGAATTCCTTTTTATAGTCGCCCCAACCTACCCTGCATTTGTTCTGCATTCCCAGTCCTTTGTTGTATAATTCATACCTTTGCAGTGCCAGTTCCTCAGGGTAAAGATTTCCTTATTTGCCTGAGACATTTTTAGTTTATTGTGCAATACTATCTTCCCTTTGGGTGTTGCCTGAATATTAACTAAAAATCCACATCTGGTCGTGGTCATCATTTCTATTTGTCCTAATATAACTTCTCTTTGAACAATTCATTGGGAAAGTATGCCAGGGGTGAAATGTAGCACGTAAATTCTATTGCTGCACAGAATGCTTTTTAAAATGCCCACACATTTGGTTATTTATGAGCAGAAGACTTGCACCTCTTCCTTACTCTTTCCATTCTAAAACTGTACCAGGCCAAAATAATTACAGTCTCCCATATGTTTTCTGAAAAGGTATCCAAGAATCTCCTGCTAAAATCTTAACAGATTGACTAGGAAGCAGGAAAACACTAGCCCAGCAGGTGAAACTGCCTGTTCTGGGAGGTCAGAACAGAGCTCTCTGCTGGGGGACTCATGAGCTCTGGGATTTGCTCAGGATATAACCCTGCAGGAGAAAAACAGCAGAGCATGGATGAAATGTGGGTCAGGGAGCTGAAAGCAGCACATGAGCTGCTTGGTTAACTAATGACAGTAAATGCATTGGCTACACGTGTTACATTTAGATGTTCCCCAGCCTACCATCAAGTGCTGCCCTGCAGACACTACAGTGGATAACATCACTTTATCCCAAGGCTTGTGATACATGAGGAATATAATTAAGACAATGTGGCCACAGAAACAGATCCTGTCACCTCTGTCACAAAACCAGGGCTGTTAAGAACCAGCTGTTATAAAAATAAAGATCTCTTTAAGAATCTCCCAGTCTCCCCAGCTTCTAATTCAGAGGATGTTGCGGGGCGGAGCAGGGAGAGGGAGAGGAGGAGAAGTGTAGAAATAACATGTTAATAACTAGATATGGATAATTGCAGAGATGTTGAGGCTAATGATAGAATTCAGAAATTCAATCAAGAAAAGGACAGCCTACTTCACAGAATCTCTGGAAGTGCATTCACACGCACTGCTATAAACAGTGATCAAAAATATTCTAACAGCTTGAAAAATTGCACAGAATCTTGGGCAACAGAATTTTGATAAGACTTAGATTCTATAAAATAAAAGATAAATCAAAGAGTAGAGGGCAAATTAGGTTTGATGCAGACATTAGTTAAATTAACCAGCTCTTCATGAATGCTGCCTTGATGTTCAGCAAGAACCAATAGAACTTTCGGCAAAGGTGGTTTTATATCTGTGCTGGCCAATATAGTAACCACTGGCTAGCTACATGTGCCTATCGAGCAACTGAAATGTGAAATGTGCCTAGTGGGACTGAGGAACTGAATTTTTAATTTTTTTTTAATTTTAATTAATTTAAATTTAGTGACATGTGGCTAGTGGCTACTATATTGCTCAGAACAGCTTAAGCTGTCGGCTGACCACCACCACCTACCTGTGCCTTACGTGGATTTCACGTAAAAGCTAGTTGCCAACATCCTCCCATTGGTCAAGGCTTTAGTCCTTAATCATTTGTTCTGAACTTCTCTGCTCCCATGTATGACTTGCTTATATTTATAAAATAGCTACCAGCTGTTCTTGAGCGCTTTCTAGGCTTTAGGAATTATACTGACCACCTTCATTTATTGTCTCATTTAGTTCTCACAACAGCCCAGGGAGATAGATACCATTGCTATCTGTATTTTACAAACAAGGAAATGAAGGCTCAGAGAGGTTTAGTAAATTGTCCATAGTCTTACAACCTCTAAGTGGTGGAGTTAATGTTTCAACGTATGTCTTTTAATTCAAAAAGTCTTTGCTTTAGCTACCACTACTCATTATAGTCTTGTTGCTCGTTCTCCCATTCAAAAGACCACATCCCAGTTAGGATCTACTTCAGGAGAGGGAATTCCTGGTTACAGGCAAGATCCTTTGTAAAGTTCGTATGCTCCCTCCTTCACCTTCCCTCAGATCATTTTGGATAAAATACTTTGAAAGTCTCCCTTTGTGTACCTGATTTTTTTCTCCAATCACGTATAGAAACCTGCAGACTACACTGTAATCTATAATAGAAACCCTCCCCTAAAAAACACACACACACACATCTGTAATAATAAATGTATTCAAATAATGCACATATATTTTTAAACATAATCCATACTATCCATTAGAAGAATAGTTCAGGTAAATAACATAACCCAAACTCCAACACAATAATGAAAGTATTAATGTAAATTATAATTTGAAAAACCAAATACTTTATAAAAATAAATGTTAAAAAAAAACCACTACAAATTTGTACCTCATAAGACATGTTTAATCCATTTATTATTCCTATGAAATGAATATTTCCTTTAGAAAGTCTATTTGCAGTTTCACCTATTAATATAAGAATAAATGATAGAAAGTCAATGTACTTAAAACTTTCACAATAGATTTAATTAAGTTGCCCATTTAAAAATTAAATATCTTGCAATTTGTAATGCTATTACTTTCTTTATTAAGTGAATTACATATTTATAGCCTTATATATAGACTTCCACCAGCCTGTGCTTTTCTTTCCAAATTTTCTGTCTTTGATCTTTTTTGTCTTTTCAATCTATTATTTCATTTTTGCATATTTTGCTCCTACAAAAGCATTTAAAACTTAATGTACAAAACAGCAAAGTCACCTTCATACATGTTGTGAAGATCTGCCCTAAGATATACAAACTAATAAAATAGATTGCCTGCAATGATAGATTTGAAGCTAAGACATTTATTTTCTTGGCAGCCAGTCCTGCAAGGTCAGTCCTTGGATTGAAGTGGACAAATGATGAAGATGACATTGAATTCATCAGTTCTGAGCTGAGCCCCAATGGGGAACCTGGGTGAGAAGCTCTCATCCCTCCACAACCTGTTCCCTGCAGTTAATCACATGCCAGTGCTAGGCTACAAGGTTATGATCCATTGCCAATGATAATTTTGTCCAGTTGTGTCCTCTGATTCATAATGCGAACATGTGACACAGGGAACTATTGATCTGATTTTTGTCACTATAGATGACTTTTCATTTTCTAAAATTTTATATAAATGGAAATAACACTGTGTGCTCTATTTTTTTCTTTCAACATAATTATTTTGAGATTCATCCATGTTTTGTGCATATTACTAGTTCATTTTTATAAAATTTCTGACTAACATTCTATTGTGTGGTTGGTTATACTGGAGTTTCTTTATCCATGTATCTGTTAGTGAACATTTGAGTTGTTTCCAGTTTTTGGCTATTGAAACCAAAGCTAGTATGAACATTCACAAAAATCTCTGGATGGACATATGTTTTCATATCTCTTGAGTAAATACCTAGGAGTGAGATTGCTGAGATATTTAGACAGTAGTAATGTTTTAAGAAACTGTCAAACTGTTTTTCCAAGTTGTCATACCCTTTTTTTTTACATTTTCACAAGCAGTTTATAATAGTTCCATTTACTCCACATCCTTGTTAACATTTAATAGGATCAGTCTTTTTCATTTTAGACCTTCTAGTAGGTATGTAGCGGTATCTCATTATAGTTTTAATTTACGTAATATTTATGATGTTGAGCATCTTTTCTTGTGCTTATTTTCAACCTATGCATCTTCTTTGGTGACGTGTCAGTGCAAATCATTTGTCCCTCCCATTTTTTGTTGTTGTTGTTGCCTGCTTAAAGCGACACACACATATATTACTTCACAGTTCTATAGTCAGAAGTGCAGCAAGGCTCTATGGGGTTCTCAGCTCGAGGTCTCACTAGATGGAATTAATGGGTCAGATCTGGAGGGTCTGGAGAAGAATCCACTTCCAAACTAATTCAGGTTGTTGCGGAATTCAGTTCCTTTCAGTTGTAGGACTGGTGTCTCCATCTCCTTGCCTCTCAGGTTTCAGAGGCTACCCACATTCCTTCTCACATGGGCCCCTCCGTTTGGAAATGAGCAATGGTACATGGAGTCTTTCTCATGCTTCAAATTTCTCTGACTTTTTTTGCCCAGTTAAAAAATTGCATTGTTTTCTTATTATTGAATTATGAGAGTTCTTTATTCTAGATACAAGTACTTTGTTATATGTTTAAATTGCAAACATTTTCTTTCAGTCTACGGCTTGTCTTTTCATTCTCTTAGAAGTGTTTTTCAAAGAGCGGAAGTTAATTTTCATTAAATCCAATTTATCTTTTATTTTCTTTAGAGCATGTTCGTGATATTATATCTAAGAAATGTCTGCCTAATCCAAGTTCACAAAGATTTCTTTCTCTTTTTCTGTAGATGTTTTATATTTTTAGGTTTTAGAGTTAGGTCTATAATCCATTTAGACTTAGTTTTTACAGGTGGAGTGAGGTATGGCTCGAAGTTCCCTTTTTTTTTCTTTTTTTTGTCCTTAGATAACCAAATGTTCCAGCACAATTTACTGAGGAGTCTATTCTCCACTGAATTGCCTTTGCATCTCTGTCAATTGACAAATATATGTAGATATATTTCTGGATATATATTCTACCCATTTATCGTTTTGTCTATTTTTATGCCAATATCAAACTGTTTTAATTACTGCAGCTTTATAATATTGAAGTTGGATAGTATAATTCCTACAATTTTGTTCTTCTTTTTCAAACTTGTTCCCTACCTCTATTTAATTACAACATTTAAACATTTTTTTCTATTTGCTATTTTAAGTCCCTATTATTTGGCTCTTGTTTTCTTCCACCTCTTCTAAATTTATTTATATCTTGAGTATACTTATATGTAGATATGTGATTATGTATACGTAGGTATTTAGGTGTACGAATGTCATTATGTCTGTTCCCTGAGTGAGTTTCTCTGTATGAAAAGTAGAGTGAACATATATGGCTTAAAATATCAGCTAGTAAAATAGGCAGTACAGGATTAAGATGTGTGGGTTACCCTTTCTAATCAATATTCTCAAAGTATTTGTTTCATATGTATTTTTCTTTATATTCAAAGTGAGGAATTTATTATATGCAGTAAAAGTAACATGATGTTTGAACTTACCTGGAATTATCACTCATACCTGCACTCTCACATGGAGAGCACTAGTCACTAGTAGCATTCACAAAAGATACGAGATTTCAATGGATATAGTTACAAGTTTCTAGTATTTAACTTTTTTTCTTCCTCTGACTCTGTCTCCCTCTTGGGGGTGGGGGTGTGTGTGTCTCTCTCTCTTGCATATTCATGCCAACAAAACACTCCATATTTTTGTGTTGTTTCTGTTCCATCTTCAGTTTTTACATTTGTGATATTTCATAACCAGACAATATCTTTGGAAACTTTAGGGCGTTTAAACCTCAAATATTAATCACTGGTTCTCAACAAATAGCATATATCATGTGTCCTACTCAGTTTTCACATTTCAGCTGAGAATAAAGATAGACCTCAGTCTCAGGGTTAGTGGCCCAGCCAGTAATTGTACCATGTTTCCTACCTAGGAGCATACCATAAAAATTCCTAGTGGAGATTGATTCTGACCCAGAGTGATTTTAAACTGCAGTTGAAAGGATTGATCATTTTTACATTTTGTCAATCACAAAAAAAGTCACTATATTTCCAATCTGAAGCTAAGATTCAGGCAGGGAATGGACTAACTCTGTTAGAAGTTTTATCTCCCAAAATAGTTTTGAGAGCCAAGCAGAGGATAACGCCATTATGCGCAGATAGACAACAAGAAATACCTTATCAAACATTTTATAGACAAAAAAATTAGCCTTTTACCTTGAGGCCAGATTCAGAGATTAAAGAATACAATGTACACACAAAGATGAACCGATTACATTTCCTATCTCTTTGCCTTATTAAAATTGCCTCTTAAAAATTATGTTTTATAAAAGAAACGCCAGATAACAAAGAAGTAAAAATTGGCTATTCATACCTGGAAAGCTTTCAAAGATTCTGGAAACAATTATTTAGTAAAAACAACTCAAAACAAAAACAAATTCTTAATAATGTGAATAGGTACTTTTGAATAATTCTAGAAATAAAGGATCATTCACTAAAAGTGATGCTGCAAGTGGTTACCAGGGACTGAGGGGAGGAGAAAACGGGGAGTTGCTGTTCAAAGGCTATAGAGTTTCAATCATGCAAGATGAAAAAATTCTAGAGATTTGCTGTATAACAATGTGCATATAGATAATGATACTGTACTGATACTTAAAATTTTGTTAAGAAGGTAGATTTACTGTTACGTGTTTTTTATCACAATAAAAAAGTGATGCTGGGAAATCACTTTTAAGTGATCTTTAATAAATATTTGCACAGCACCACTGAATAATGGCATAAAAGCCATTTCACTATTCATGTTGTCAGATATTGGAATTAACTATCATTATTTATTTGTGTATGTTTTTTAAAGTTACCCGACTAAAATATATTTTTAAAATACACACTACAGCATGTTTCTGTAATGCCAACACTTACTTCAATAAGCTGACTGTTTGGAGAATAATTTCAATGAGATAGGAGCATGTATTTAAAGGAAGATTGATATGTTGGCTCTTTTCTGATGGATATAAGCAGGAAATAATATGAAATTACAGTTAAAATCAAAATGTTTCCTGAATATCAGCAAAATAAATCTTCCACCAAAATGATTTTCTAGGAGAGGTCATTTCCTAGCTCAGATCAGTCAGTGGAACTAAAAATTTAGCAAAGGATCATTTTAGGAAAAAAAAAGTCAATAAAAATGATTTCTACTTCCTCTGATTCACTTATTACCACTTATTAAAGTGCACAGCCTCCAAGACTAAGTGGCTTTGTGGCTCCTTGATTATACATCTCCTGTGTTATATAAAGACAAAGTTGTTGATTTGGAATTTTAAAGGGCAGTAAGAACAGGCAAATGCTGTATTATCCTTGCCAGTCCCTTGAAGCCCAAGTTCCAAATTTAAAACTTTTTTCTTTGAAATCCTGTATAGCATCAGTATTACTGAAAGCATTGAAAGTCATTTATAGAATGTAAAAATAATCTAGAATACTTTTTTAGATTTGAAAGAATATACCTCAACTTTTTTGTGTGTTTTTAACTTTGTAAAACTGTCATATAATAATTATATATATTTATGGGGTACATAGTGATGTTTTGATACATCTAATGCATAGTGAGTGTTCAAATGAGGATAATTAACATATTCATCATCTCAAACATTTATCGTTTCTTTGTGTTGTGAACATTCAATATCCTATTTGAAACTATATATTATTAATTATAGTCATACTTCAGTGGTATGGAACACTACATCTCATTCTTCCTATCTAGCTGTAATTCTGTATTTTTTAACAAATCTCATCTTTCTTTTAAAATCTTATATTCAGAAATTTGCATTTTCACAGACATAGCTGATCCGTGGATCAAATTATGCTAATAGAGACATGTTTTTATCCTTGATACTAAAAAGCAGTACACAGTTTCACCCATTCAGCATTGTCACAAAAACCATCATATTAAGGTAATCGCAGAGTCGCAGGGCCCCATCTTAATGCATAGGGAATAGCAGTGTCAAGAGCCTTAAAATGTACAATAAATATTTCCAAAATTAATGTTATATATCCTTCCACCTGAAATCAATAATGAAATCTTGCATAATGCTTTATGCAAAATTTTCCCACAAATGTCAGGTCAAAATGTCATCATAGTAAACGTTAAACTTCATCAATATATTGGACCTATGGATTAAAGCAATAATAAATTATTTTCCCATATGTGCATTTAAAAATAATTTACCCTCTCATGACACTATTTTAATATTGTCTAGCCCACATCTTCCTGAGCTCCACTCACCTATAATCACTAAGGTCCTTTTTATATAGAGTCAGCCTCAACCAAAACCAGAAACAATTCTCACCATGGCTGAAAATACATCTACACCATCAGCAAATGTTGTGGACCAGGGGTCCATATGCTTCCTGTTTCACCCCCATCATTTGCCTACTGAATCATTGCTTTTCCCTCCCCCCGGTTGTGTTGACTGAATCTACGTATACATCCAGACATCTGCTTTGGTTTTCTCTCATTATTTCAAAAGCCACCTGGATCGAGAGCTTTTCACTGCACCCAAGCCCACTTGGCTGGGGCTCTGACATCCTGCCGAGTTTTGACAGGCTTGTCTATGGAGGCTGAGCTCTGTTACCTGGACCTCAAGGAGATTCTGCTGTATATCACTTCAAACCACAGTTCCATCGTCTCTTTACTTCTAGTGTAGCCTGATGCCTATGGACTCCTTTGGCTATACTCCCACTTGGCAGACTGAATCTCCTGGGAGAGCTGGACCTGCAGGAATCAAGCCCAAGTTCATAACACATCTTTAGCCTGTGATGTTGGACTGCAAGAGAGTTCCCTCATGATGTCACCCAACAGCTGGGGTAGGTTTTCCTTCCACAGTAACTACTTTTTCAGCACCCTCCACCAGATTGTGCTGCTTAGGTCCCAGCATGCCTTTCTTCTTTATCTGTTTCCCATTCGTGATTCTGTCGGTACTCACAAATTTAGTGTAGTGTTCTAAACTGTTGCACATGGCAGCTGAAGGACATTCTTTTAAATTTGTGTTTGTAAGTCTGGTAATGAAATGTGTGATTCTGATTCTTTACATTGGCAACCACACGGACCTTGAATGGTAGAGTTATAAATTGATTTATTTTCATAAAATAACTTAATAAGATTTAAATACTTTGGATTTAAAGCATTTATATTTACTCATTATAATTTGAATTCTACCTTTTACTGAATATTTTAGAAGAAATATAATTTTTTTGAAAACAAAATCATTTCAATGTTTATTTTTTACATAAATTTATTATTGATGAAAATATATTTAAATTCTGTATACTTTGAATATAATTACATATTTAGTTCTTTAGATATTAGTGTTATTCAAAAACAAATTACAATGTAAAAATCTTGATTTCAAAAACATATTTAATGAGTTTGCTGAAATGTTTTCAAGAAAATAAATTTTATATAGAAAACATAATAATATATTTATTACAGTTATTTATTTTATGACTTATCAAGACATCATTAGCCCATCCACTGAACGCCCAACACAAACAACAGTAATTAAATTTATTCAACTTTCATATTTTGCCAAATTTGTCATACAAAAAACATAGCTTTGCATCTTTTTTCTGATTTTGTTTTATTTGTTACGAAAGTATATTTGTCACAGTAGAAGGAAAGATCCGTTTGCTTGATTTAAAAGATATGAGTTATATAGACCTTCCTTTATGCCTTTTATACCCTTGCCTCGGCCTCCACAAATGTTCAGGGCAGGCCTAAGTTTCATTTTTATCACAAGAGTTGAAAAATAAAGTGTACTTAAATTATAGGAACAGAACTTTGCCTCTAATTTTTCTTCACTTTGGTGGTAGTTGTTGTTTTTTGTTTGTGTTGTTGTGGTGATGGTTTTGTTTGAAAGTAGGATTCTGCTTTCTAGGCTAGTATTTATTATAATTCTCTGATTACTGATGTTAAAAGGCATTTTGAATTGATTTCTAAAGAATGTCACAGAAATACTCATTTGTTTGCCTTGACGCCTTTAAGGAATACAGTATTTCACATGAGACGGTGATTTCTCTTCATGGGTAGGCCTCCCGCATGTGAATCAAAAAAATGCTGCGACTTGTTGGGATGCGATGCAGGTGGAGGGGTCATGTTTGTGTCATAATCTGTGTATCCTCATTTCTTGGCAGCTCTGTTGTCCAGTAGAGGAAAAATTTAAGGAACAGCTGAAATCTGTTTCTTATCATCGTATTTTCCAGAGAATGGAGCAAGTCCTCTTGTCATCTGTTGGCTCAGTATCCATCTATGCTGTTGGTTCTGTAAGATTTCCCTTGAGATAAAAATGTTGAAAGACAGCTTCATTCCTTTCGTGCTCCAGTCCTTTGCACAACACCTGCTCCGTAAATGCACATCACTCGAACGGGATTGTAAGTCATCCAGTTCTCAAGTGATCTGTTTTAGAATTTTAATTTGTAAAATAAAAATACTTTATTTAATCCTTTCATCATACTATAACCCAACTATTTTATCTGTGCGGTTATTTATCTTTCCTTATGGATCCTGTATAAATCTGGTTTTATAAACTATAAAAATGACAAAACAGACAGTTAAAGAAGTTTCCATTCATATATATTGCTGGGCGTTTTTGCACTAATCCTAAACCATGGCAAGTCATTATGAGGAGAGGCAGAGATTTCAGGGAGAGAAGGCCTTTAGTCCAGATGAAGCTATGACTTTGTGCAGTGACATGTTCCTTTCTCTGGAAAGAAGTGTTAGCTGCAATATTCTGGCCACATTCCAAGTTGGTTGATAGTATTCTCCCTCCTTAAATTCTGCAGCTTCAATTACATTCATTGTCTTACACAATTCCTGCCGGGAATAGTCATGTTGAGGCGCCAGTTAAAACAGCTGTTGCCTCTGATGCATGAGAAGCTGCAGTGACCAGGAGAGCAAAGTGACTCTCTTATATATCACCAACGTGGCAGTTAGAAATTAAAAGCCCAGTGCCTGGGGAAGGGAGGGAGGGAGGGAGGGAAGGAAGGAAGGAAGGAAGGAAGAAAGGAAGGGAGGGAGGGAGGAGGAAGGGAGGAAGAAAGGGAGGAAGAAAAGGGAGGGAGGGAGGAAGGAAGGGAGGAAGGAAGGAGGGAGGGAGGGAGGAAGGAAGGAAATCACCTTGTTTCACCGTTCTGCACTTATTTTAATATATTCCCTCACTTACTACAACTTGTATATAATTTGGAAAAAAAAAACCTGATTATACTTATTTTGAGTTTTTAAAATTTCCCAGACGTTCCAATCAGAATAGACAGACCAACTTTTCTTGGTTATTACACAAAAGAAAGATTGTGCATATGAAAAACAGCACCACAAAAGCCACACATTGAACACTTTTTGTTAGTGTGATGCTATTTTGTCTAATATACAGTTCCTGGCTTTAAAAACACCAAAATTTTTGCTTCCAAATAAGTATGCTGATCACAAAATAATCTTTACATTTTTTTCTTTAAATATTGTGATTTATGTCTATTTTCCCACTTCCAGGAAGAGAAGAAATAGGAACTAAGTTTTGCCCCCAGTTAAGCTACATATATTGCTTAACCTTTTCATTCACTTCGACGCTGGGCATCAAAATTTTTTAGAATTCAAACAGCCTGAAAATATTCAAATATATTGAAGAAAAAAAAAAAACCCCAGATTGCTCCTCTTATAGTTAAAGGCAAATTCCCCAAATAAAGCAGGCACACCATGGATACATAGTAAGTGCTTGCTGCGCTGAATTACTGTACCCCTTTTCTGTATTTATCTCTACAGGAGGCAATTTAAAGTAAAATATCTATTTAAACATTAATTTTTTAGAGAAACTTGGCTCCTATGATAAAGTCCAACTTCATGGCATATGTTAAATCGTTAACTGTTTTAGAAAAGTGATGAGGACCAACAGTGGAGAGAAATATGCTACAGTTACTTATTAATATACACCGTCTTCCTGGGGTTTTTTTCAGTTACTAAAATGGAACCATGAACCAGAGGGCAATGCATTCCTTTTCTCTACCACCAGATGCTCATAATAGAACTATTGGTCCCAAAGAGGATGCTTGTCATTTTGTATGTGATGATCAAGAAACAGATGGAATGATTATGTGTTCTATGTTCTGCTGACTGTTTTAAAGCAAATAAAAGTTAATCTGTGTTTTCTGAGTTTTGATCACTTAGAATGAGGAAGATGGAGCTTTAGAAGGTATGATTATTACAGATGTGAAATGATTTTGGAAGATTAAGCCCATTTGGTTCTCTTAGAAATCCTCAGTGGAAGAAATTGGACCACTGTTTGGTGTATAGAGAAGTATCTGTAGGAGATGTCCCAAAATTTTTGTCAAAAGTGGAATTCAGTCAATTATTTGATCCAGTGTTTAGGGACATTTTACTGGATACTTTCTATTTAATCAGATGAATATCTTTATCCTTCTGCATTTTGCCATAGATGGCACAGCCTAAGCCAAGCTTCTAAGAACAAGGGCACTTGGTCAATAGTTGTCCAATAAGTGACTATTACTACAAAAAGTTATAATGACACCACTCTTCAGGAAGGTTAACAAGAGTCTTAGCCTACTTGGCCTACTATAACAAAATATGATAGACTGAGTAGCTTATAAACAACCAAAATTTATTTCTCACAGTTCTGCAGGCTGGGAAGTCCAAGATTAAGTTGCCAGCAGATTCAGTGTCTTGTGAAGGGCTTCTTCCTCGTTCATAGATAGCACGTTCTTGCTGTGCCCTTATGTGGTACAATGAGCAAGGCATCTTTCTCAGCCTCTTTTATAAGGGCACTAATCATGACCTAATCACTTTCCAAAGGCGCCACCTCCTAATAATCATAATCAACTGTAGGATTAGGATTTCAACCTAAGAATTTTGGGAAACACAAACATTCAGTCCACAGCAACAAGATTAATGGAAATTTATAAATTTTGCCCTTTGACATTTAATTCTTGGGTCCTCTTACTCTTCAGTCATATTTTTGACATTCCTTCCTTCTCTCATGTGCAGATTTCTCCTTTTTACTGGTTTATTACATTGGCATAAATCTTTCTTCCCTCTCTCCCCCCTCTCTCTCTAATGCTATTTGAATGGATATGAATCTTTGTCCTCCACATACAGGGTGTAAGGAACATCATATCATTTAATTAATTTAAAGAAATCTAACTGGAGCTCCTATCACACTGGGATGTTCAGAGATTAAAATTCAATCATATGGTGGGCAATTGCTCTCTTTCCATGGGCTCTTTTGCCTATCCAGTATCTCACATGGCACACCAAAATGGAAGTGAGCCCTTCCTGCTCAGCCTGGCATGGATGCTGTAGATAATTCTCATTGTCTAAGCCCGCATGAGCCCCTAAAGGTTGACAATCCTTTCATGACTGGGGCCCAAGAATCTCATTGTTGCCAAAATCTCAGTCAAGTTTGAACCTTCCAAGAGCCACCAAGCTTTATCTAAGAACTTGTCACTTTCTTCAGGTACTACAAAGAAGCGGGTTGAAAATGGCTGAGACTCTACACTAATCCCATGAGGCTGTAATCTTGGAGATACTAAACATCTTCTAGTTTACAAACTCACACAGGTAGAGGGTGTTGTCTTCAGGTACTTCTGTTTTGGCTGTGCCCCATAAACTCCTCGTAAGACAAGAAAGACCAGAGGCCTGGGATACCTTCTTAGATCTAGGGCAGGGGTGGAAAATTGCCAAGAATAATACATAAAATACTATCTCCATAATCATCTTATTTCTCTCCCTCCCTCCCTCCCTCCCTCTCTCTTCTCCCCCACCCCCGACTTTTTTTTCTTAAACCTAATCCTTCCAGTCTCTGTTGTTTGCAGTTTTGAATTTCCTGCCACAAAATCCATGTGGTTACTGCATTCACTGTAATGAATATATGTGCTCTCTTAGTGCCCTCCAGACACGTGAAGTCTGTTGTACCTTCAGTTCCCTGTACAATTGAGTGACTTGGCCACACAGTGACTTTAGGGCCTGAGAATGGATTCCTCAAAGTACTCCTCGGACATTGATCAAAACGCAAAGGAGAGGGGAGGGGAGAGAGCAGCAGAGGAAAATAAAACATCAGTGCTCTTTTGTGCTACACTGAAGTCAAGGCTGGCTTCATAGTGTCACTCAGAGGAGGAGGTGAGGATTCCAAAGAGGAGAGATGATTAAGAGGGAAATGCAAGGAAGGATGAGTTCAGAACTGAGCAAGAAAAAACTCCACACCACCCATTATGATGAAATCAAGTAGTTAGCAAGAAAATGAATGAGTGATTTGAGAGTGAAACTTACTTTATCTCAGGCAGAAGACTAGGTTCAAGAGTACTGCTAGTTTCAGGTACCACTCATTATGCACTGTATCCGTGTGTTCCCTGAAGCTGAGTTTATGAAATAAATTACTTAGAGTCTAACTTTCTGATTGATCTCATCATTAAAATTATTTTATAATATAATTTTATAACATAAATATATTTAAATATATGAGATAAACATGTTTAATATATTTAAATGTGACATAAATGAAATATATTTAATATAAATATTAAACATGTTTATACAATAAATATATTTTAATTACATTACATATAATTTATATCATATAAATGTATTTATATAAATAAATAAATTACATAAATTTATATAAATACATTTATTTGATATACATATGTTCATTGATGGTTCTAAGTTATGTAAATTATTTTAATAAGTTATATAAATCATTTTAATGAGTGAGGTGGGGATTTTTGATGAGCAAGGGGTCAAATTGATAGCTAATCCTATGACATGCTGGGCATTTTAGAGAATTGGATGGGATTTTACCTTTCACATTTTCCTTGCTTTTGTTCCTACAGTCTGATCCCGTAACGATGGATCCCTTCTTTCTGTCCACCCTTGGTGGAGGTAAGAAGTATTTATTTCAAAGTTAGTAATCTTCTGTTTCCATATTTACAATGCTCAAATTTAATCTTCTTATCTTTTGTTTAATTTGAGTATAGAATTTTTTTTTTATTAAGTTGGACTTCACAAATTTGGAATCTGTGAACTTCCAGATATTCAACTAAAAACTTTCGTCAAGATAGTGTCGTGAAATGTTTGTCCACTTAGGGCAACAAAGTGACTTTGGGAACTTTAAATATTTCAATTAAAAGAAGAGTTAATTGCAGTTTAAGGCAACGTAACTACAGTATATATACTGAATATTTGCTACACTAATCAGAAATATTTTCTGTAAGGACCTAGAAGACTTCACTTTGAGTCTAAATTGAATTACCTACACTATTTGAAGAACATAAAAGCATTTCAGAGTGGTTATTTTCCTGCCATGGATTTTGCCCATTTCAGCTGGCTGTTCTCCATTGTGTCTGAGTTGGAGAGATTTAACTGTACTGCAGTCTTTAGCAGTCCTCACTTATAGCATTACACTTCACCAATAGGTGTCACTGTCTAACATACGATCTATTCAAACAAAAATATTCTTAAGCATGAATTTAGAGGTTCTGTATTCCTAATGAATTCCATACTTTATCAATGTGGAAGGGTAGAAACTTTGAGCATTAAGTTTCCATAAAGCAAGGACTCTAGAGGCTCGTGGGGGCCTGGGAAGGAAGCAAAGCATGTTCAGAGTTCTGGCAGTTTAGCTATTTCAGGGAGAAGTTAAGGGAGCACATGAATCTTGAGCTCATTGGCACTCAGACAACTGTCACCAGGCTGATGACATAAATACTTTTAATGATTGCTTCTTGAACCTTACTTGCTATATTTCTCCCTTTAATCAGCCAAGCTTTTCAAATAATAGTGTAGAATTAGTTAATTTTAATTACATTTCAAGGGGTGTCCAAACTTTAGGTGTTCAGACAGGTTTTGGGGGGGATTGTTTGTTTTATTTTAGGGACAGGGTCTCACTCTGTTGCCCAGGCTAGAGTATAGTGGCTATTCACAGGTGTGCTCATTGCGCACCACAGCCTCAAACTCCTGGGCTCAAGTGATCCTCCCTCCTCAGCCTCCAGAGTAACCAGGACTACACACCAGAAAGGTGTTTATCCTGCTACACACAAATTGAAGTTTTCATCTTTGTCAGCTATCAGTGGTGAGGTATAAGATGTGTTCCCTGATAAAGAGTTGGCTTCCAACACTTGACAAATCAAGGATTAGAAAAAGAGACGGGATTCACTGTTTGGTCAAATTCTCTTCTTGAAGATTTGAAAACCTAAGTAGTCTTTCTTCTTGGTGCAGAAAATAGCTTTTGTACAGCTTTAGTCAGCCTCTAGGAAAGTTAATTTTTTATCAGCTGTTTTAAAAAAAATATTATGGAAGTTTTAAAACATATACAAAGTTAGAGAGAATAGTATAATATACCTCCATGTGCTTATCACACAGTTTCAACTATTACCAACACATGTCCAGTCCTGTTTATTCTTTCTCCTCCATGTCTTACTGCTATCCTACTGGATTATTATGAAGTAAATACTAGACACTATGTCTCTTGTCCCCTATATATTTCAGTTTGTATCTCTAAGAGACAAAGACACTATTTTTTAAACCACTGTTACATCCAAAAATATTAGCATTGTTTTAATGTAATCTAAGTGTTATCAATGTTCAACATTTCCTTATGATTCCATAAATGCCTTTTTTTTGATTGAATTTCATTGAATCGAAATTCAGTGCATTCTGTTGATGGGTTTAATAAAACCCTTTATTCAGTAACAGTTTTCCTTTCTCTCTCTTTTTTAATGCCATTCATTTATTGAAGAAGCTAGATTTTGTATCCCATAGAATATCTTCCATCTGGGGTTGGCCTATTTACATCCCTGTGATAACATTTGGCACCTTCACCTATCCTCTGTGTATTTATTGCAAACTGGAAGCTATATCTAGATGTTTGATTATATTCAAGTTCAATTTTTTGACGGAAAACTTTCATAGGTGATGCCATGTATTCACTGTTGTATCACATGAGAGGCAGATGCTGTTTGACACACACACTCTCTCTTTACTACATTTTATTTTTTACCTTATTTTATTTTTTGTAATGTTAAGATTTACCAAAGGGTTCAAGTGTTGTCAGTCTTACCTATGCATCATTCCCCAAATAGCTTTAGCAATTCTGATGACAATGTGTCGACTTATTATTTTATTAGGGGTTAACAATGGAGATATTCTATTTCAATCATTCCTTCTGAGGTTACTAAGTAGAATTCTTCAAGAATTCTTCCTCATCAACCATCTGACTACTCTGGAATATAGTTCATGTAGGACAGCAGGATAAATGCTTGATTTCTAATCCCTCTTTATTTACCAGATTGAAGAAGATGCTGGTGCTCTGGCAGCCTTTACATGAAACCAGAGGTACTTTTATAAAAAATATCATTATGACCTCATAGATTTTTTTTTTTAATTTACAATATTAATTAAGGGGGTACAAGTGTTTTTATTACATGGCTATCTTGTATAATGCTTATTAGTTCAGGGCTTTTGGTGTGCCTATCACCAGAATAGTGATCATTATACCCAATAAGTCAATTTTTACCCCACATTTATCCTCCCCTCCTACCCTCCTGCCCTTGCCTCTCCTTGGTTTCTCATGTCCTGTATGTCTTTATGTGCTGGTATGTACCCGTCTATTAGCTCCCACTTATTAGTGAGAACATATGATGTT
>CAUYRT010057452.1:0-21686 GCA_963574885.1 Lepilemur ruficaudatus
GCCCGGCCTGAAAGTATGGTTTTAAAGACCAAAGTTTCACAATGAAGATGCAGCCATGACATAGTACCACAAGGAACTGGGCTGGGAAAACTGATATCATTAGGACAACATCAACTTAACAATGACCAAAAGCAGAATTATCATCCTTCCCCCAATTTTAAGTTATTAATTTATAGAAATCATACAGCATTTTACATTTTAAACCCTCTAAATGTTTTCCAGGAACACACAGCATTTTAAATTAGCATCCCTGAGTAGAAAAAAACTGGGTTAAATTTTATTGAGAGTCACATACCTATTTAAATATGTCTTTACTTTAAATACTTTTGTATTATGGGCATTTTCATACATGAACTAAAGTAGAGAAAAGCACAATGAATCTCTCATGTACTCATTACTTATTTACCAATTGTCAACATCCCTATACCTATTAAAATGGAACAAAAACTTGGTTATCCAAATGCCAAACAACTTAAGCATGAGAAATTCCAGAATTCATGATACAATTTTTAAAAAAGGAAAAACTGTCAGGTAAAGACTACAAGACTTATGAAAGAGATAAAAAAATAAAGTTATCATTTTTAACTTACTAAATTGGCAGACATTACAAAAATGACAACACTGAGTGTAGGTGAGGATTTGGGGAACTGGCACACTGTAAATGCTGGTGGGAATGAACAGTGTTGCAATCTCTCTAAAGGCAATCTGGCACAACGTGGCACAAGCTTTCAATATGCGAAGCCTCCTGATCCAATAATTCTACTCAAGAAAATGCACATAGGCATGTTCAAAGACTGATTTCCAAGGATACCCAGTAAATTTTATATTACTATTAATAATTATGTTAGAGAAAAATATAAATAATCCAAATGTCCAACAGAGGACACACAAAAAAATTTGTGCCATAATAAGTGAAAACTACGGATAACTAAATGAAATAGTTTGGGTTCAATCATATTTTTTAGAAAATTAACTAACTGTAAGATACAGAGGAAAATGTTAACAGGGATTCTGAGTATAGAGACTAATGACTTTTATTTTTTTCTTGATATTTCCTATATATCCCAAAGAAGACCTTTTCTGTGACCAAAAAAGAAAAGTTATTTAAAAATAAAGGAATAACATAATTAACACTTATCATAGTAAGATCTGAAAGTACTTATATATATTCAATAAGTCAATCCTTCTGTAAGATGAACTGAGTGTTATTTTATTAATCGTACAAAAGTGTGAACTACAGTATGGAGAGTTGATTTAACACAACATTAATTGCCATGTGAGTTGTATTTAACTCATACTAGTTTTGAGCCTGGGGCCTCATGAAGCAAAACTTGGGCAAAACCCCTGCATTTGGTTCGTGAAAATCTTACTTGTTGACATTCTTTTCCTTTTTTTTTTTTTTTTGGAGACAGATTGCCCTGTTGCCCAGGCTAGAATGCTGTGGCGTCAGCTTGGCTCACAGCAACCTCAAATTCCTGGGCTCAAGTGATCCTCCTGCCTCAGCCTCCCAAGTAGCTGGGACTATAGGTGTGCACCACCACACCTAGCTAATTTTTTCTATTTTTAGTTGCCTGGCTAATTTCTTTCTATTTTTAATAGAGACAGGGTCTCACTCTTGCTGAGGATGGTCTCAAGTGATCCTGACCTCAAGTGATCCTTCCTGCCTTAGCTTCCCAGAGTGCTAGGATTACAGGTGTGAGCCACTGTGCCCGGCCTGAAACTTATGCCTGTAATCCCTGCACTTTGGGAGGCTGAGGTAGGAGGATCACTTGAAGCCAGGAGTTTGAGACTAGTCTGGGCAACATAGCAAGACCTTGTTTCTTTAAAAAAAAAACAAAAACAAAAAAAAGAAGAGCTTGTTCTGTATATTGATCTTGTATATGGCAACTCTAATCCATGTGTGAGAGTCAGACGTGTTTAGGGTCAGGACCTAATTAGCAGGTCTTCACATGAAGCTGGTGAACACTTGGGGGTGTGTCTGTGATGCCCCCTGTAGGGCACTCTCACTGCCAGGCCCTTGGTAACTGGATGAACAGCACAGCGGTCGGGAGCATTTGCACTAAAGGCCAGCTGCCGAGGTCGCTGCCACTTGCTAGCTGCTGACCTTCAGCAGGCTTCTTGACCCTCCTGAGCTCCGGTTTCCTCATTTGTAAAGTGGAGGTATTTATAGCACTCATATTTAGAACGGCTGTGGGGGATTAAGTGAGAGGATTAGTGAGCACTCAGTGAGTGGTGGCTATTACTAGTATAAGTATCATCTATCCGTAAGTGCAGAGGTGGTCCAGAGGGCACACTGCTGCACGGCAAAGGGGAAAGAGAGAATAACCTCCACCCACCAGCTCCTGGAACATTCCTAGTGGGGCTCCACCAGGCCCAGGACTGTTCTCACAGGCAAGAGGCCCAGCTCTCTTGCATGTGTGAGCACATGTGCATGTGCGTGTTACACACACACACACACACACACACACACACACACACACACACACTCTTTTTATCTTGAAGCCACAGTGACAGGCCCATGACACTGACTACAAAATACATTTAAATTTTTTTTTGTTTTTACTGCTAACAATACATGTTTACTGTAGAAAAATTAAGAAGGTCAGATAATAAAAAAAAGAAATAAAACTATTCATAATTCTACTGTTCAAAAATAACCATCTCACTGTTAGTATCATATTTTGATACATGTCCTTCCCTACCTTTTTTATCATATATATGTGTACCAAAAATGTGGATATACTGTTTCATTACTTGGCATTTTCTTTACTTTTTGTTATTCAACCACTTACTGTAAACAATACGTTATTTTTCATGGCTCATATAGGTCCACTGTATAGATAAACTATAACTTGGCCGGGTGCGGTGGCTCACGCCTGTAATCCTAGCACTCTGGGAGGCTGAGGAGGGTGGATCGCTCAAGGTCAGGAGTTCGAGACCAGCCTGAGCAAGAGCAAGACCCCATCTCTACTAATAATAGAAAGAAATTAATTGGCCAACCAAATATATATAGAAAAAAATTAGCCGGGCATGGTGGCACATGCCTGTAGTCCCAGCTACTTGGGAGGCTGAGGCAGAAGGATCGCCTGAGCACAGGAGTTTGAGGTTGCTGTGAGCTAGGCTGACGCCACGGCACTCACTCTAGCCCGGGCAACAGAGTGAGACTCTGTCTCAAAAAAAAAAAAAACAAAAAAACAAAAAAACAAAAACCTATAACTTAATCTACAAGTGGCAGAAATTTAGGTCGTTTCCATTATTCTCACCATACAGCATTATAAATAATGCTTCAGTGAATACTGTCACGAACAGTTATGCACATTTATAATTATTTCCATATAACAAATTTCTAGACAGTAAGTTTATATGTCAGTGTGTATGCTGGTTATTTAGCTGTTGTCTCTCAGCTTTTCACACTTGGTTTTGTGGTCCTGGGGCGCTCTGCAGAGTTTTCCTTTGCCAGCGGCCCTCTGTTAGGGTTGCCAACAGGGCGAGCTGCAGAGAACTGGAAAACTGAAGGAGTGCAAGGGACTTGGCTGCCAGCAACGGTTTCCTGCCCAGCAGTAGCAGTTGGTTCCAACTGTCAGGTTTGTCTTGTACCCCTAGAACTAGCAACCCTGCATACCCTCGGAGACACCAGCACTAGCTGGCCAAGGGCCTTCCGCAGAGGTCTGGGTCAGGCTCTGTCCAGGCCCTCACTAGAGCGGCTGGGTTAAGCCCAGATTCTTCCCTTGGTTCCCCCAGCTCTAAGGATAGATGCTGCTGCTTCAGTCTTCTAATACCGATTTGACCAGTTCCTCATATTAAATTCTCATTCTGATTTTTTTTTTTATTTTGTAGCGATAAGAGTCTTGCTATATTGCCCAGTCTGGTCTTATACTCCTGGCCTCAAGTAATCCACCTGCCTCAGCCTCCCAAAGTGCTAAGATTACAGGCGTGAACCACTGCACCCCTCAAATT
The DNA here is from genome assembly GCA_963574885.1 of Lepilemur ruficaudatus. Lineage (NCBI taxonomy): Eukaryota > Metazoa > Chordata > Mammalia > Primates > Lepilemuridae > Lepilemur > Lepilemur ruficaudatus. The sequence goes on from CAUYRT010057452.1 coordinate 3,958, forward strand.
CTGTTAAAGTAACTGGTATGTTTCTGTTTTCCTGAGTAGACCTTGACTGATATAAACATTTACAAAGCTTTTAACGTGGACTCCCAAACTGCTTTCCAGAAAGGTTTTACCAATTTACATTCTCATGAGAGTTTCCTAGCACTAATTCTGCACACTGGCTACAGGGTAGGTTAAACAAATTTTTGCAGGTTGGTTTACTTCTCTATAAGCTAGCTCTACATGTTAGCGTTAGGTATTTTCAGCTTAAAAATAAATTTAATATGTGAAAGTGGTACCTCATCATCATTTTAAGAAATTCTGGGCCGGGCGTGGTGGATTGTTTGAGCTCAGGAGTTCGAGACCAGCCTGAGCAAGAGCGAGACCCTGTCTCTACTAAAAATAGAAAGAGATTAGCTGGACAACTAAAAATACATATAATAAAAAATTAGCCAGGCGTGGTGGCACATGCCTGTAGTCCCAGCTACTCAGGAGGCTGAGGCAGGAGGATCACTTGAGCCCAGGAGTTTGAGGTTGCTGTGAGCTAGGCTGATGCCACGGCACTCTAGCCCGGGCAAGAGTGAGACTCTGTCTCAAAAACAAAAACCAAAAACAAGACAATAAATGGAGACAGGGTAGTGACATATATATGGGGGACAGTTCTTTCGTTCTTTTAAGTAGGACCACAGTCCACGGTCCAAAGGACTGGGTTAACTTGCAGTGAGGCCTTCAAAGCTCCTCTGGCTAAATCACCACAACCCCTATTTATACCTCCACGAAGTTCCAGAAAACACCAAGGAACTTGGACATTCTTGGCCACGGCCAGTAGATGAGTATAAAGAGCAACCAAGAGGCAGTGGCAATCTCATGGACAGAGGCAGGGCCTGAACTCCCCATCCTCCCCCATCCACAGGCCCTGCAGACCGATGTCTGCCCCATCACCTGCTGCCCCGCCGCTGGGGTGGCACACTCGTGGTCCACAGCCACCGTGCCCTCTCCATCTCCTCACATTTGGCATGCAGGGCGGCGAAGGCTGCGTCGGATAGGTCCTCAATCTGCAATAAAGCAGCTTCATTGATCCCTTCTTTCCTCCAGGAAGCCAAGTTGAGCAGAACACCCCCCCACCTCATGCTAAGCTTTTCCCGGTTAGGAGAGAAATAAAGAAAGCTTGCACACAATGCCCACAGGTCTCGAGGCATCTAGAGTGTGTGCACCGACGTATGTGTGTGCATGCACGCGTGTTCTTCTAAGAGAGAAGGACCATGCTATTACCTCCTCATTCTCCTCATCAGGACTCCCCTTCAGAGACTGAAGATCAACCTCTCGCCAGCTGCAAAACCAAGAACCAACAATCATGACAAGCAGGCTACAGCCTGGGGCAGGATAAATTTGTCCATGCAAGTAGGAGAACCCTGCTTCTGCAGGTGACACTGCTCTCTGCTGGCATGCTTGTGCCCTATCACAGTAACAGTTCAGTCTCCTTACCCCTTGGGGGCTCTAAAATAGGCCTCCTACTCACATGCCCACAAAAAGTCCAAAAATGAGAGAATCAGGCTGGGGTTGTGTTGGGGCTGGGTGACTGGGACAAACTCAAGCAAAGGAACCTATTTAAAGGGGACCACCACTATTCAGTACCAGTTGATTGCTACCACATGGGAATGCATGTACAGGATTGCCAAATCTTTTTTGTCAACAAAAGCTAGAAATAAAGATTTACATGTGAAATCCTACTTTGATGCTGACAACAAATTCAATATTTTTAAACACACTGTATGTGCTAACAAAACATGTCTATACACCAGTAATGGCCAGTGGCCTTGCCAGGTTATGAGCTCTGGTTTGGCTGGTGTATTCATAATAATGGAATGAGAGAGAACTATATAGAGAAATAATTTCAACTCCTATCAGGTAAGACCTTCGTTACTAAGATGACAGAACGTAAGGCTAGGGCCCAAAGCTTGGTCAGAAGAGAAGAGGGGGGAAAAGCAATAACAGGAAGAATGGGGAGAAGGGCCAATTATTCAGGGATTCTACCTGGGTGTAAGGATTTCCTTGTATTGTAGTTTCTCTACACGAGTTGTTGCAGCAACAGACATTGGGATGACAATGTTGTTAATATCGAATGAACTCTCTCCCCTTCTCCTCCTTACCGGCTGCTGTAAGACAAAGGTAAGTTTAAAAGGGAGGCACAACTTGACAATTATCAAATCATTCACCACCCAAGACTTAAAGCAGATCACCAATAACCAGGCCTCTAGGTCCTCAGGTTGAAGCTGGGCAGTGACCACAGCAGCTGCTCACACCTAGGAGAAACAGTCTCTAAGAGCAAAGTCCTTGGGAGAAATATTAAGCAGTCCTGAGGAGTAACTCCCATTCATAAGTCCCATTGGCCACCCTCTTCCTTCATGGGTTCATGTGAAAAGAGACTTTTGCTGAATTTTATAGGGATAGATATCCCAAGTCAATTGTTGGGGTTCCTATTCCTCCATATATACCTTTATTAACTCCCACTTTTAAAAATCTTGTTTCCCCCCCTTTAACTCTGTCTTAGACTCATGGTGGCCCCTAAAAGCAATGCTTAAAACCTTATCCCAAAAGATGCCCAAAGGAGAGGTCCATCTCAATTTATCATCTAACCTTGGTTGTCATGAATGCACCTCCTTCTCGAAGATATGAACTCTTCAGCTAAATCTGCACCCACCATCTGTTCAGCCTTTGTGTGATTTCTCCTTTTTGTATTATTCTTGGGGAAAGAGCTGAGAACTTTCTAGCTGTATCAACAGAGATGAACGGAGGAAAAATAAAGAGGAGGACCTGGCTATACCTCACATTCCTGGAGAAAGGAAATTTGCTTTTACAGAAAGTTGAGAAGACCAAACTCTTGGAAAAATAAGACTTCCAAGGATCCAATATCAGAAGTATAGGTGGACATCTATAATCTACAGTAGCTCGAAGACCAAGGGGAATAAAGCAGGGAAACAAAGAGCTTGGTCTCTTGGATGGAAGAAAAGGTCTACTATCTGCTGCTCAAACAGCAAATACCCTATCCTGAAACAGACTGGCAACTGAGCTGTGAGGGGCCAGAGGGAAACAGTGGGATGACAAACATGCTGCCATGGCAACAAAACAGCTGGAAACACCTAAGAGGCTGCATACACACCCAAACCACCAAGTGTGGTCAGCCCATAGGAAAGGGATTAGTGAAAGAAGATGACGAAGAGGTCACTCCTACAACTACTCTATGCTCTATTTCTGGAGGGCAATAAACGATTTATTCATCCCATCATATTAGGACATTCTCAGAGAATGTTAAAAGTCAGCACTTCCTGGACCAGAATTTCAGCTACTGTCATTTATAATATCAAGTGACCACAATGTCCTTCTCTATCAAATGAGATGACTGTCACTGATCTCACAAACTTAGGGTAACTGGTTAATCAAAATGGTCAAAGAGGCTTTTGAGAATCCTGCCTGAGTTTTGTAGTGGGAGGATTAGGGACCTCTAACCCAAAGCCTGCTGTCACTGTCATATCTCTGCTGAAATTTTACGTCCTGCTCCAAGAAATGCATCTTAAGAAAGCCTCAAGAGACAAAAGCCTTCCCTATATCTTGGTCAAAAATAAATGTGAAACTGCTGGCAGAAACAGGTATATAATTTCCCTGAATTTCCTTGGGTTGCTGTTAGTACATTCAAGAAAGAGAGACTGGAGAAGGTTGTGGGACTGTTCAATAGGTCCTATCTCTCACCCGCTACCTAGACCCCTCATTCTGTCAGTTACTCATTTGGTCTAACCAACCTCCCTTACAGCCAGAGAGAGGAGGTGATAAGAATGGAAAGTGGTTCCCAAACTTGGTCTGGGAACATCAGAAGATAAAGAGTGTATGCTTATTTAAAAAAAAAAAAAAAAAAAGTTCTGGGATTCCCCCTCTTCTGTGAAATCAGAATCTGTTTTTGCAATCGCCCTGACTCAGCCTCCAGCTACAGGTGTGTGCCACCATACACAGTTTCAAATCAGAAACTTTAGGAAGTTCTGGTTTTTTAAAGCCACCAAGGTGATTCTGATGCAACCACTGGCTTTTGTGAAGCACTGGTGCAAACATCCCCTCCCACTACTGTCTCTCCAGTGTCCTCTAACTTCTCTACTTGGTTTTAAGTACAGTTGGCCCTCTGTATCCATGGGTTCAACCAATTATTTGGGAAAACAAATTGTGTCTGTACTGAACATGTATACAGACTTTTTTCCTTGTCATTATTCCTTAAACAATATAGTCAGTAGTAGCAATCATTTACACAGCATTTACATTGTATTAGGTATTACAAAGTACTTGAGGATGTGCATTGGTTATATGCAAATGCTACACCATTTTATATCAGAGGCTTAAGCATCTACAGATTATGGTATCCATGGGAGGTTCTGGAACCAATCTCCCATGGATACCAAAGGACAACTGTATTTGGCTTATCCTCTCACTATTAAATAAATCCTTTTTTTTTAGACAGGGTCTTGCTCTGTCACCCAGGCTAGAATGCTGGGGAATCATCACAGCTCACTGCAACCTCAAATTCCTGATCTCAAGCCATGCTCCTAAAGTGCTGGGATTACAGCCATGAGCTACCATGTGCAGCCTAATTTCAGAGTCTTTGAAAAGATTTGGTAACGAGTGCTTTCAGGGTCCACATAGTGCTACATACAAAACTTGTACTCAACAAATAATATGTAAAACTTTCAAATGATTCAGGCCTATGTTAACATTCTCCAGACACCGGAGGACTGGTAGGTGAGAAAAATACTGAAGTACTCACACCAAGTCCTGAACTCTCAAGAGTTCAGATTTTCTATCAGAATTAGGCTTTCTTTTATATACTTTGGTTATCTAAAATTCACCCTTTGCTGGTGGATAATTGAGAGTGTGAGGGATACTACATATCTACTTAGACAAAAGTTGAGGGTGTCAGAGGCACAAGAAGGCTGTTTGGAAAAGACTGATTTCTAAGAGCAAAGAGAGAACAATGTGAATTCCTACCCGATTACAGAAGCCTAATGAGCACGTTTTGCAGGCTTAGAAGTTTCTTGATCTAAGCTCTGAGTTTAGATCAGAGTTTTATAAGAGTTTCATAAGTTGCCTCTGCAATGCCCCCACCCAGGCTTAGACTGTGTAGTGTAACGGTAGGAGAGTTGGCTCTGCAGTCAGGCTGCCTGGTTTTGAATCACAATTATAACGCTCACAAGCTTCCATGCCTTACGCAATTTACTTAACTTTGGAAAGCCTCTCTTTTCATGCCTACGAGATGGGGTAACACATGTAAACAACTTAGCACTGGCACACAGTAAGTGTTCAACAAACATTACAGCTGCAGACTTTTATTTTTACTATTACCACTATTTAACCATTATACAAATGACCCTTTAGTAGACACAAAGCAGCTACAGGTCTATGTGTTCAAGAGGGATTAAAATACTAGAATGAAATTAATGGGAATGTGCCTGGAATGGCAGTGCATTACTGTAAGAGTGTATTACTGTAAAAGCTGACTGGGGTATGTGAGTGTGCACATGAATGTGCACCAAATGGCCTGCCCTATCTGTAATTCTGTTCTATACACCTACAAAGCATGGGCTCTACCTTATCCCTTCTCTCCCAGCACCCTGACACCCAGTATTTCTCCTCAGTATGCCATCTCCACTCACCAGGGAGAGTAAAAACAAGGAAATCAAATGTCTCCAATGCCCGCAGGTATCTCTCCTCCACGCCTCCCCTCTCACATTCACTTCTTAGGCCAACAGGGTTAACATGGTAAAATTATTGAGCCCTGTGTGAAACTTAGCCCCACAGATCTTGAATAGTTACAGACCACCTTAAGAGTCTGTCTCTTCATTAAGCTCTCTATATGGATGTCTCAGCATAAATCCATCTCTAGGAAAAACAACTCAACAGAAAGTCTAATACCACCACTTTGACTTAAAAATGATCCAGATGTCCATCATGATGATGAGCCAAGTTCCTATAAATGCCCTGGTTTCCACAACCCACCCTCTATACTGTCCTTCTACACAGCCCCTTGAGTGAGCTGTAACCTGAGAGAAACACCCGGCCAACTCCACACAGGTACTTACAGACGTGTTGGTTGTAACCTGTGAGCTAGAGCTGGTGGGTGCAGAGGAGTCAGATGAGGTGGAGAGTTGCCGCACCAAGGGACTATGTGGTGGATGGTGAGTGGCTGCCAAGTAGCTCGAACTGCTCATGTCTGTGTGATGCTTCAACACTGCAGAAGTCAACAGAAAAGAGAGGAATACATGGCTATCTTAACCAGTGAAACTTCTAACATAAGCTAGGAAAGGCAGCAATGCACACTAAAGGCAAAAATGCTGTCTAGCCTAGAGGATAAAAAGGTGAAGCAAATTGGTCGATGGGAGGTAGGAGCTGGGCAGAGGTTGCTGTGGCGGTTAAGAAGTCTGACCTGCATTTAGAAGCAGTAGCATCCCCCTACTCTGCCTTCCTACAAAGTGAAGGACAAAGCTGGGGGCAATTAAGAGGAGCCTAGGTTGCCCCAGAAAGCCCTGAGCAGGTGCAATTGCAGGTAGAGGTGCCACGGGCCTGGCCCTACCTTCACTTCTCTCAGATGAATGGTCTCGCAATCTCATTTTGCTGTGGTTTGGGTCATGCACGGGTGGCGGTGGGTTGAGCAAGCGCTCTGCTTTTGGCGCTGTCACTCGCTCCACCATGGGCACAGCCCCCACATCGTCTAAGTGCTGCCTGTGGGTCCTGTCAGGCCGGGTTTGGTGATGGGACAGCTCTGAAGAGGGGAACAGAAAAAGAGCTGTGAAATACCTTCTCTCAAATCTTTTCTTATTTGAATTCCAAACTCTTGAGTTCTCCCAAGGCCAATTCGGTACACCCAAGGGCAGCAGGACAGTCCTTCAAGACTGAATCTTCTAATAAACAGCACAATGGCCATTACAGGCACAAGGAGCCCAGAACCGAAGAAATGTGACACTAGGCTACAAAAGACAGCCTGCCCACAGATGAACCCAATACCATGCCATTGTTGGCTGTTCACTGAGCATTCTGGGTCATGCCCCAAAATCCACAGTGTCTAGAAGAGCTCCCAAACTCCATCTAAGAGCATCCAAGACAAGCAGAAGTAGTAGTTGGCTGAATGTATATCAGTCAACTGCCTCTCCCAACCACAACATACTGGCATAGCAAATCAGTAAACCTGAGAATATAAAAGGAATGAAAAATAACTGAAATGGCAGAGGATTCCCCAGTTCCCTGAAACTTACTGGCTGTTGTTAGGAAGGAGTTGACCAACTTGTGCCTGTCTTTACGAGTTGGATCTGGCAGGCTGCCTGGCATGGGTGCTCTGTGCTTAAGTGAAAACTTTTTGGGAGGTTTGATTTTGTCAAAAGGTTTGTTCTGCCACTGAGATTTCAGCATGCTCTGGAAGTGCAGGCTTGTGGGAACATCTGCAAGAAACATGAAACACTGCAGGTTAGTGCAAACACCTGGCCCCTGGGCTCCTCTCTTCTCAAGTGAGGTTTGTTCGCCAGTCACCTGGACTCTCCAGTGCTCAAGACCTACATCCCACCCCTCTTTTATTTGCCTGCTGCCTGACACTTGGCAGGAAAAGCAATGTCATATGGAAGATCTGTTTATGTCAACTTTGAAGGTCATTCTTTTATTCACAAGCAAGGTACTGTTGCTTAGAGTTAAACAGGATATATTCATTCAATAATATTCATTAAGTGCCAATTTGGTATCAGGCACCATACTCTCTCCGAATAAGAACTATATACTATTCTCCCTCCTTCCTCTGTAGCCCCAACACCTCTCCCACCTTGAGATTATAGAGGATTTTTGGCTGACTGGTTAAGTTCAATATCACAAATCAACAATCTTTTAGATTTAATTTTTTACACTGTTTCTTATCTTTCCACTTTCTTAGATTCATTTTTTTATTTTTCCAAGAATATATCCTTGAGTAATTTCTTTTAAAAAAGGAAATTCTAGATTTTAAACCATTTCCCCCTTAGACTTTTAAAGTCATTCTTCTATGTACTGTAATATCCACTGCTGTATATAAGAGGGAATTTGATTTCTATTTACTTGTAAGTGGTCTAGTTTTTGTCTTTTCAGCTTTCATGAAAAACAACAAAAAAAGCCTGTGGTATTAAACTGACTCTTAAAGATCAATTTGGGGACCGGGCGCGGTGGCTCACACCTGTAATCCTAGCACTCTGGGAGGCCGAGGTGGGCAGAGCGTTTGAGCTCAGGAGTTCGAGACCAACCTGAGAAAGAGCGAGACCCCCTCTCTACTAAAAATAGAAAGAAATTAGCTGGACAACTAAAAATACACAGAAAAAATTAGCTGGGCATGGTGGTGCATGCCTGTAGTCCCAGCTACTTGGGAGGCTGAGGCAGAAGGATCACTTGAGCCCAGGAGGTTGAGGTTGCTGTGAGCTAGGCTGACGCCACAGCACTCTAGCCCGGGCAACACAGTGAGACTCTGTCTCACACAAAAAAAGATCAATTTGGGGAGAAATTTCATCTGTTCTGCCATCAATGCTGAATCTTTCAACACATGAACACAGTAACTCTCCATTTATTTTGGTTTTCTTTGATTCCCTCTCAGCAGCGTAGTTTTCAAGGTACAGCCCATATATATATATATTTGTTAAGTTTATTCCCAAGTAGTTCATGTTTTTTGATGCTATTATAAAAGACAGTACCTTTCAAAATTTCAATTGCCAGTTGTTCATTGCTTGTATATAAAAATACAATAAATTTTTATATAATGACCTTGTATCCTGTGATCTTGTTAAATTCCTTTATTATAGCTTTCGATGACTCAACAGGACTTTCTATAATATATACATAAGTATGTCATCTACAAATAAAAGAGATCTGATTTTTTTTCCTTTTTGATCTGTATGCCTTTTACTTTTATTTCTTACCTTATTACTTTGGCTGGAACCTCTGGTGACAATTTATAATTTTAGATTTTCCTTTTTATGTTTTCAGTATTCTGAAATTTCAACACTATGGATACAGATTTGAGTCTTTTTTCAGTGTTCTGCAAAGGTTTCCAGGGCTATTTCAATGTGAAGGCCAGCACATTTTTCTTCGGCTCCCAGTTCCTTCTGGGAATCAGTAACCACCTGGGAGACACTCAAAAGTTCCAGCCCAGAGTTCACACCCACTGCTTCATACAGAATGAAATACCACTACTACATGCAAGAAGGCACTGATGGGGTAAGAATAGAGGAAAGGAAAATCCAATCTAGCTATTCCAAAATGAGTCCAAAGTTATCACCCAGACAAATACCCAGGTCCTATCCCTAACTCTTTGTGCCCTTTAATTCTGGGCAAAGAACCTCCTCAGAACAGCTCCCATACATAGGACCTTATTCCTGTATGCACCTTGGGCTATTTTTTTCTTTTTATTTCTCCACAGGCATTGTGTCTGTCATCATGAATGTATCACTTAATCTTTACAGCAATTCCACATAAGCATCATTATACTTATTTTAAAGACAGGAAACAGGTTCAGAGAGGTAAATGAACTATTAATATGTCTAAGGTTACATGGTTTAATAAGTTTAAACTAACATTTAAACTCAGGATTATACAACCCTAAAGCCCATACTCTGTCCCTATACCACGAGATGAGTAATTGATCCAAAGGATGGAAAGGTTTGATTCTGTGGTGAAGTCTGATATTTCTCAAATTATTCCCAAGGAAAGAGAGTATAGGATTATCTTTCAAGGCAGTAGTGCAGTGTAAAAAAAACTTAACCACTCCTGAGTGAATAAAATAGTTAAATATTCCTCAAGGATGATTTTTCCCAATGGGAAAGCAGCCTCAGCTCCACCGATCTCTCTGAGAACAAACTTAAAGGCAGTGAAACAAACTGGGGAAATTTATATTAAAAGTTTTATTTGCTACATGTCCAAGTGTTGAGATAACATCAGATGTCATCAGACTGTCTCTGCTGACAGTGCTGTCTTCTGAATTTTTCATAATCCTTTCTTTTTCACATTGAAAAACAAATTCACCTATCCCAACTCCTAAAATAAATACATCGTTTTTTAAAAGAAGGTTTCCCCATTAATCAACAATCAAGAATTGAGTTTAGAGGTATCAATGATAAAAATTCTTTTAAGTCGGGCGCGGTGGCTCACGCCTGTAATCCTAGCACTCTGGGAGGCTGAGGCGGGCGGATCGCTCAAGGTCAGGAGTTCGAAACCAGCTTGAGCAAGAGTGAGACCCCGTCTCTACTATAAATAGAAAGAAATTAATTGGCCAACTAAAGATATATATAGAAAAAATTAGCCGGGCATGGTGGCGCATGCCTGTAGTCCCAGCTACTTGGGAGGCTGAGGCAGAAGGATTGCTTGAGCCCAGGAGTTTGAGGTTGCTGTGAGCTTGGCTGAGGCAACGGCACTCACTCTAGCCCGGGCAACAGTGTGAGACTGTGTGTCAAAAAAAAAAAAAAAAACCAAACTGAAGTCACCCAGCCATGTCACCAAACCGAAAGTAAATTGTTATCTGACTGGGAAATCAGGAGACAGAGATAACAGCCAATATTCCAAACAGGCCAGTTTCAATCAGCATGAAAATGAAGTTCCTTCTGCTTTAATCCTTACCAAAAAAGTAAATTTCAGTAATCTATATTAACTAATCAGTTATCTTTCTATTTTTGTTTTTTATTTTTTGAGACAGAGTCTCATTGTGTTGCCCAGGCTATAGTGCCATGGCGTCAGCCCAGCTCACAGCAACCTCAAACTCCTGGGCTCAAGCGATCCTCCTGCCTCAGCCTCCTGAGTAGCTGGGACTACAGGCATGCACCACCATGCTCCGCTAATTTTTTCTATATATTTTTAGTTGGCCAATTAATTTCTTTCTATTTTTAGTAGAGACAGGGTCTTGCTCTTGCTCAGGCTGGTTTTGAACTCCTAACCTTGAGTGATCCACCTGCCTCGGCCTTCCAAAGTGCTAGGATTACAGGCGTGAGCCACTGCGCCTGGCCATCTTTCTATTGTTCTGTTAGGGAAAAGTAACTTTGAAATGACCAGTTGGCCTTTTGTTCTGCTTTCTTCAGTCCAGTCCTTCCCTGTCTATAAATCCAACCTCCTTTGCTTAGCTCTTTGGAATGCTTATTCTAATTTATGGAGAGAGGCCTGGATAATGGCTGTAATCCTAGCACTCTGGGAGGCCAAGGAGGGAGGATCACTTGAGCTCATGAGTTCAAGACCAGCCTGAGCAAGAGTGAGATCCCATCTCTACAAAAAAATAGAAAAATTAGCTGGGCGTGGTGGCGTGAGTATCTAGTCCCAGCTACTCAGGAGGCTGAGGCAGGAGGATTGCTTATGCCCAGGAGTTTGAGGTTGCAGTGAGCTATTATGATGCCAATGCCCTCTACTCGGGGGGGACAGAGTGAGATTCTGTCTCAAAAAATAAATAAATAAATAAATAAATACTTTATGGAAAGAAATGTTGTCGGATTTGTTACTGAAAGTTCGGCACTTTTCTCTGAGGCTGCATCAGAAGAATAAAAACAGTTTGAGGAGAAGGAAAGAGGAGTTTATTAATTTGCTGGCAAATGAAGAGGTTGGCAGACGAGCATCTCAAAGTGCCAGCAACCTGCTTCTAAGCAGAAGTACGAAGCTTTTAAAGGTTCGGATTCATCCATCTTTGGCTACGAGAATCTCTGACCTCCACCTAGACAATTCCCTTGAGCCATCTCCTGTGGCACAAAGAACAAAGGACACTCCCTTCCCCATTCTGACACCTGGCATGAGGCAGGGTTATACATTTTAGTTCTCAAAAAGAGTGAGGCGGTTTTGAAGAGACAGAAAACATTTTTACCCCTTTTCAGGCCATTTTCTCTGTTACAGATTCCAGAATTGCAAATAAAGCCAGTTAAGATCTTTAAACTAGGCAACCATGGTGGCTCATGCCTGTAATCCTAGCACTCTGGGAGGTCGAGGCCGGAGGATTGCTTGAGCTCAGGAGTTGGAGACTAGTCTGAGCAAGAGCGAAACCCCATGTCTCCACTAAAAAATAGAAAGAAATTTGTCTGGGCAACTAAAAATATAAAAAATTAGCCAGGCGTAGTGGTGCACACCTGTAGTCCCAGCTACTTGGGAGGCTGAGGCAAGAGGATCGCTTGAGCCCAGGAGTTTGAGGTTGCAGTAAGCTATGATGACACCACTACACCCTAGCCCAGGCAATAGAGAGAGACTGTGTCTCAAAACAAATGAATAAATTAATTAAATAAAAATTGATAAAATGATCAATTTTATGTTATGTACATTTTATAACAATAAAAACTAATGTTAACCACTAGAACTATAGATTAGAATATGCAAGTTTCAACATGAAAAAGTTGAATAAATAGAACTTAATGATTCCAGAAAACTCCAAGAGAGTGGGGAAAAAAACAAAGGAAGCCAGCAAAAGCATCGAAATGGAAAATACAAATAAGATAGGAATAAGTGCAAGAATATCAATAATTTAAAAAATGTGAATTGTTAAACTCATCTGCAAAAAGACAGATGTTTTTCATTTTGAATTTTTAAAAAATACAGCTATTAAAATATGTTGTTTATACAGAAGATATACTGAGTCAGTGCCCTGGCATCAGCCAAGGTCACAGCAACCTCAAACTCCTGGGCTCAAGAGATCCTCTTGCCTCAGCCTCCCAAGTAGCTGGGACTACAGGCATGTGTCACCATGCCCGGCTAATTTTTTTATATATTTTTAGTTGGCCAATTAATTTCTTTCTATTTTTAGTAGAGATAGGGTCTCGCTCTTGCTCAGGCTGGTTTCGAACTTCTGACCTTGAGTGATCCTCCAGCCTCAGCCTCCCAGAGTGCTAGGATGACAGGTGTGAGCCACCATGCCCAGCCAGAAGATATACTTTTAAAATTACACAGGAAAGTTGAAAAATTTTTTAAAACACCTGGCAAATATTAGCAAAAATAATTTTCGTATTGATAAAAGGAATAATTTCCAAAAAATTATAACACTTATGAGATTATATGCACCTAACCCATAGCTTTGAAATATACAGCAAGATTTTACAGAATTACTAAGAGAAATTTGTAAACCTATGTTTAAATGAGAGACTAACACACATTCCTTAGATACTGACCAATCAAGAAGACAATATAAAAGTATAGTGTATCTGAAGAGCAAAATCCTATTAGTTTAAGTCACATTAGCAGCTGTAACAAACTCTTTTTTGTTTGTTTGTGTTTTTGAGACAGATTCTCACTCTGTTCCCCCCCCCCAGAAGAATTCAGTGGCATCATAACAGCTCACAGCAACCTCAAACTCCTGGGCTCAAGCGATCCTTCTGCCTCAGCCTCCCGAGTAGCTGGGACTACAGGCATGCGCCACCATGCCCAGTTAACTTTTTCTATATATATGTTTTTAGTTGACCAATTAATTTCTTTCTATTTTTAGTAGAGACGGGGTCTCGCTCTTGCTCAGGCTGGTCTCGAACTCCTGACCTTGAGCGATCCTCCCACCTGGGACTCCCAGAGTGTTAGGATTACAGGCGTGAGCCACCACACCGGGCCAACAAACTCTTAACTATCTGTTGCTTAACACTTAAACAATAGAGATTGATTTCTCTTTCACGTGAAGTTCAATCTTTGGTTGTGGGACACTGAGGAAGGTTGTCTGCTCCCCGCAGCCATTCAGAGGTTCACGTAGATAATTCTGATAGATAATTCTGCCAGCTTCAAAACGTGGTTTCCAAGGTGCCCTGGGTGTTCAGATCTTGGCATTCACGGTGAGAGAGAATGGGGACTCACATGACAGCTGAGCCTGGAGTGACACACATACTTTCTGCTCACATTCTGTTGGCCAAGACTCAGTCATAAGATCACATGCAAGTGCAAAACAGTCCAGGAAATGTAGCCTCGTTGTATGCCCAGGAGGAAGGGGAAACAGGTTTGTTCATCAGCTAGCTAGCCTTGAACACGGTAAGGAACCACCTGTGAATGTAATGGATATATAGAGACCTTTGAACTCAACAGAAAAATGTAAATTCTTTGCAAACACAAATGTAACATTTACAAAAAATGACTAAGTATTAGGCTGCAAGGTAAGTCTCCAAACTTTTTTTAAGTAAGTGATGTAATACAGTTTATTGATGACATAAAAATAAAGTTTGATGTCAAAACTACAATAAAAAGATGGCAATAAAAAGATGGCTAAAAACTACAATTAAAGGATGGTGTATACATCTAGAAGTTTTGAAACACAGGTCTAAATAATTAATGGGTTGAAGAAAAAACCACAATAAATGTGGAATAGAATGGAGTACTACTTTAGGATGCAGTCCTAAAAGAAGTAGTTTTCAGGGAAACATATAGACTCACATGCACATATTATAAAACAAGAAAGACTAATGATGAATAAACATAGCTTTTATATTGGCTTCCTAAGGCTGCCATAACAAATTACCACAAACTGTGTGGCTTAACACAACAGAAATGTATTGTCTCATAGTTTTGGAGGCTAAAAGACTGAAATCAAGGTGTCCACAAGACCATACTCTCTCAAGGTTTTAATGTTTAAAAAGATAGATAAATAGATAATTCAAATTGTTAGTGGAAAACACAGACCAAATTTTTTGGACCAGAAAAGCAAAAACTGGCTAGCTGGGTGTGGTGGCTCATGCCTGTAAGTCTAGCACTTTGGGAGGCCAAGGCAAGAGGATCGCTTGAGGCCAGGAGTTGGAGAAAGATCTGTCTCTACTAAAAATAGAAAAATTAGCTGGGTGTGGTGGCACATGCCTGTGGTCTCAGCTACTCAGGAGGCTGAGACAGAAGGATTGTTTGAGCCCAGGAGTTTGAGGTTGCTGTGAGCTAGGCTGATGAAAAATAAATAAATAAAATTACAATACAATATACTGTGTACGAGGAAAAAATACTAAAAAAAAAAAAAAAGACTGAAAGGAAATGTAAAACAACACGTAACAATGGTTGCCTCTGGGTGATGTGTTTATGGGGGATTTTATTTTCTGCTTTTTTTCACTTTCATTTTCTGTAGTTTACACATTTTCCGAAACGGCCATGTGTTACTTTATAATTAGCCATGAAAAATAGAAAAGAAAAATAAAGGGCATTTTGAAAACCCACAGTCAAATTCAGTCTTTAAAGAACAGCTTGCTTACTCCCCTTCCCCCTGACATTTAGAAACAATATGAAACACTCCGAAGCACCATTTAATCCTATTACTTTTCTGGACCTCTTACAAACCAGGGGATGATCCCTTTGACTCTTTAAAATAAATCTCCCAAGGTCACTGGGCTTGTCGGTAACGGAGGGGGATGAAACTCCCAGGCCTGCTCTCCTCCCCCTGCGCCATCTGGCACTTCGGAGTTTGATCAAAGATTTACTGCTTGGGCTAGCCAAAAAGCCAAATGCTCAAATTCATCTTCTTTCTAAGGAAATGTTACTCCCGCTTAGGATCACTCCACTAACAGGCCACTGCCCCCTTTCTGGGCCTCAGTTTCGTCGTCTGTAAAATGAGGGCGTTGTGTAGTCCCTGTAGGTCTGGAAATTCCAGCTTCCTAAAACAGCCTGTGCCCCTGCTTGGTCTGTGACGGTCACCGGGAGGCCTTTTCCAGTCCTGGTTCTGCCGGGAGCTTATTTGCTGGGTGTCTTTGACCACGTCAGCGGCTGTCTGTGGACCAGACATTTCCCATCGCCGCAAGGAGAGTTTGGGCCCAGACCGGAGTTTTGCACATTCTGGGAAGGCGGAGTGGGGTGCATAGCTCCCTATGCGTCTGTTTTGTATACTGGGGTTCTGGGTTAGAACGCCTTTGAAACAAGGATCTCTTGCTCCAAACCTGTTTGAAAACCACTGGCCAGGAGACTTCGCAAACCCTTTTCCAGGCCTGACATTCTGTTTCTCGGTACCGGGAGAAAATAAGGGTGAAGACGCCCCTGGGCTTGGGCTCCGCCCGCCTCCCTCGGGCGTGAGCTACTGAGCAAAGCAGCGGAAGTAGGTGCCACTGGATGGTTTTAAGATCTGAGACGCTCGGATCAACTCAGCCCCCACTTCTCCCTCCTCCCGTCGCCTAGGCAACTGGGCGGGGCCCTGGGTGTCTCCCTCCCCCTGTCTCCGCACCCACTCAATCCCCAGGCCGCATCCCCACCCCTCTGCCTCCGTCCGCAGCTTCTCCGCGAGGCGCAAGAAACCAGATTCCAAGCGGAGGCCCCTATCTCGCCAGAATAATCCTGGTTTGCATGCTGAATTTGCCTGTCTTACTGGCAGACGTGTTGCAGGCGAAGGGACTGACCTTGCCAGGGCGTCGAGTGCAGAGCTTTGTGCGGCCTGAGACTGCGGTCATTGGTGTTGGGATGTCCGAGCGACCCACAATACTCCAGCAAACAGCGGAGGGGGTGGGGGACAGCGGGTTCCCGGGGTGGGGGCTGAGCGCACCCATCCCAGTGGTTCTCCCCTCCCAGTGGGAAATCAGGGGCAAAGGGTTGGGGGTTTAATTTCCCTCGGAGTTGTTTCTGCGACCAGGGGGCCAGGGCTGGCGGCCAGGGTCAGGGTGGAGCCCAGGCTGGGCTCATGATAATAGTCACATGAGGTCAAATGGGTCCGTAAGGGCTTTGTAGAGGGAGCTGGCTGAAAACCGTGCCTGCAAGTTACACTGAAAAGTCGGGGTTCAGTTAAGGGAGTGAGCTGGAGCTCTGAATACTGAAGGGTAAGTGCTAAGCTGGTCCCAAGCTCAGCCAGGAGAGGCAGCAGGACCTTGGGCAAGTCCCAGCCACTTGATTTCTTTCACAATTAAATGGGGATGGAAGGCGGTGTGTGGACCAGAGCAAGGTAAAATATAAATAACAATTGACAGAAATTTGCAGAAATTGACAAGATGATCCTAAAATTCACATGGAATGTAAGGGACTGTGAATAGCCAAAACAATCTTGGAAAGAACTAAGTTGGAGGACTCACCCTTCCTGATTTCAAAACTTATTGTAAAACTACAGTAATCAAAACAGTGTGGAAAAAAAGACAGTGTGGCATAGGCATGAGATAGACATATATAAAAGTGAAATATTCATAGAATTGAGAGTCCAAAAATAAACCCATACATCTATGGTCAGTTGATTTTCTTTCTTTCTTTCTTTCTTTCTTTCTTTCTTTCTTTCTTTCTTTCTTTTTTTTTTTTTTTTTTTTAGACAGAGTCTCACTCTGTTGCCCAGGCTAGAGTGCCGTGGCATCAGCCTAGCTCACAGCAACCTCACACTCCTGGGCTCAAGCGATCCTCCTGCCTCAGCCTCCCTAGTAGCTGGGACTACAGGCATTCGCCACCATGCCCGGCTAATTTTTTTGTATGTGTATTTTTAGCTGTCCAGCTAATTTCTTTCTATTTGTTTACTAGATACCGGGTCTCGCTCTTGCTTAGGCTGGTCTCAAACTCTTGGGCTCAAAGGATCCTCCTGCCTCGGCCTCTCAGAGTGCTAGGATTACAGGCGTGAGCCATTGCTCCCAGCCGGTCAATTGATTTTCAAAGGCCACTATGACCATTCATTGGGAAAAGAAGAGTCTTTTCAGCAAATTATTAATATGATGGAAAAACTGGACATCCACATGAAGAAGAATGAAGTTGGAACTCTACCTTGCACCATGTGCAAAAACTAATTCAAAATGGATAAAAGACCTAAATGTAAGAGCTAAAACCATAAAACTTAGATGAACACATAGTGGTAAATCTCC
>CAUYRT010057454.1:0-42414 GCA_963574885.1 Lepilemur ruficaudatus
ATATACTTTTGTTAATAGTTATCTTTCTTTAAAAATGCCATAATTAAATCAGCTTGTATATTTTATCGTGTACATTTTATCTTGTACATTTTTAATTATTATTCCTCTTGATAAAGCATCACATTCCAATTTCAATTAATGGATTATTGACAGGATTAAGGAACTAAAATTAATCACCCATACTACAAAATACATTGGGGTTTCATCTCTTGACTCAAGAGTTGAAATTCTCAATTTTTTGTTCCTTCAAAATATGCAATTCTGTTCTGATTTTTACAATTTTGTCTACAAGAATGTTTCTTCCTTCAAAAATCTCTGTCATTGCAAATGCATAATATTGTCTTCACATTCTCACTAATTTTAATTATATGCTGTAACATAGATAGTTGATCATTGCTGCAGCTCTATCATCTATGCATGAATTCAAAACTTCTTAATTTAAAAAAATTAGAAATTGTAAATGTTTTTGAGTTGAAAAAATTGAAACAATTTTTTAAGCTGTATTTTATGGCCTGGAATATGGTTTATCTCAGGAATCCACATGTTCTTTAGAGTAATGTATTTTTTATGCTACTGTTGAATGGATATTTTTTACAAATTTCCGTAGATCAAGTTTTTTCACAGTGGGCTTTTCATATAAACAGTACTTTTACTGATTTTCTGCCTATGTGACCTACCCGTTACTGACAGAGAGGTGTTGAAGTCTCCAACTATAAAAGTGGATGTGTCTATTTACCCTTTCATTTCTGTTATTCTTGCCTAATTTATTTTGACACTTTGTTTTTAGGTGTATAAATATTTTGCTTATTTTACTTATTACTATGAGCTAGGAATCAATTTGTATCACTTCATAGATACAGTCCTCATTCCATTTTATCAGCTGCATAGGACTCAATAGAGTGAATACACCGGAGTTAATTCAACCAATCTTCTATGTTTAGACATTTGGATAATATTCTATATTTTTCATTTATCTCATACATATGTATTTTTGTATTGTTGGGTGTGTCACCAAGGTAAATACCTAGAAGAGTGGCAACTTATAAATGCATAGGCAGCCTTTTTAGGTATTGCTAACTTCTTTATCTAGCAAAGCTTGGAGAATGCCTATTTCCTCATAGTCTCTTCAACAAGTGTATGGAAAACTTTTAATTGTTTCCCCAATCTTATGGCTGAGAAACAGTATTTTAGTGTAGCTTTAATTGACATTATTCTTATAGAAGCTATTTTAAAGCTTTTCAAATGTTTAAGGGTCATTTTGCTTAAAAATATTTTTATTTTGAAATAAGGTAAGAATCAAATGAAGTTGCAAAGATAGTAGAGTTCATCCAGCTTCCCTTAATGAAAATAAGTTACAAAACGACTGTACCTTATGAAATCTAGAAAATATTAACATTGATATAATATTAGTCGAGATAAAAAATCACACAGTATTTAACCCTTTGAAATTATTTATTTAGCTTAACGTCCTTGAGATCCAGCCAGGTGTGTTCCATGTATTAATAGTTGTTCCTTCCACAAACCTAAGAGGTAGGAAAATGTAAAGGAAGGAAAATTGATAAAAAGAGACTCATCTTTACCAATTATAGTTAAAATATTTTTTTCATGTGTGCTAAATTTCAAAATCATATGACCATGTCTATACATTCCTAAGGCTCTTCCCAGGATTTCTTGAAAATTGCAGACATCTTCCTCTCGCCTTCCTTGTTCCGGAATGCTGAGTGGTAAATACTATTTAAATTACTGTAACTACATTTTGCCTAAATTATAATAGACCTGATTTTCCTTACTGCTAAATGACAAAGTCTTGCTGATTGTTGTAGTGGACACCGGGTCATCTCTCAGCCATGATATGAACTGCGAAACAAGGAAAATATGTACACCAGTGATAGCTGTGTAACTGTCCTAAACTCAATGTTCTTCTTCAACTTTATTATCAGCCAACAAGTTCCATGTTTCCAAATTAACTGGAGGTCATATTTCTTTCTTTATCCTATTTATAATTTTCAAATTTTTTATTAGTTTTTACTAATTAGTTTTTTGTAGTTTGTATGTTTGTTTTGCTTAGTTTAGCCAGGTTTACGTTTTTTTTTCTAAACAAAAGAACATTATTCAAAGGTGTGAATTTGGTATTATGGTGGTCTTCCTATTAAAGAATATGGAATATCATGTTTATTCTGTAAACAAGTGTGCACTAAACAGTCAAACGTGAAATAACATGTTTAGTCTGTAGATAGGTGTGTGCTAATCCAGTAGAAAAAATAGATATAAATGAAACTGTTAATTAGATGGTGCAGAGCATCCATATGATGCTAAAAAAGAGCAGTTTACCAACCTTATCATCCAGTAACCAATGGTCACATATATAAAATCCTCATAGACCTGTTATTCTTTAAAAAATGAAAGAACTTAACCTTTGGTTCAATATGAGAGGAAAGAAAGTAGGTATTTGCCTTCAGTTATATTTTAGCCATAACAGCTATTAAAAACATGCCATTTTTTAGGTAATGCTTTTTTGGTATAAAAGTTTCTTTTTTTACTTAAAACTTCATGATAAAAATAAATGTTATTAATATAATAAGTAGTATCTTCAATGTTCTAACTGCAGAGAAGCCACCAACCAATTTATTCCACATATTATTCTTAGCCATGGAACAAATGTAAACATTTTGCTTTGTTTAGATGAACCACAGCATTTGGCATTGCACATGTATTAATATAATGAGAGATAAGGTTGAAAAAGTACCATCTTTTACACCTCTTCAGTTTGTTTTGTATGTGTGCTAGTTCTATGTGTTCAAAAGACTTTTGTATTTACTCATTTCACCCCAAAATTGTTTTCTACCTTATAATTTTGTGTCTGAGAGCGCTTCATGTACAAGATAATCACAAGTACTACACTATTGAGAAAAGTATTTCACAAATAATAAAATAAGTGAAAAAGCTTCATACATGAAGAAAATATAAATATGAGTAAACAGGTATAGAAATAAGTAACATTAAACTATCATTTGTGTTAGCTCTACTGAATCTGAATTTTTGCAAGATGTAGGAAGATAGAATGAGTCCCAAATTAGATATATATTCTAGGAAATTGTACTGTGTCATGAAAAATGGCTTTCAAAGAAGTATATTATGCAAACTTAAAGAAGTCAAACAAAAATCCATCCTGCATTTTTTTCACCTAAACAATCCACCTCTCCTATGGTTATCACAAAACTTTCTGCATCAGAGCACTTGCTAAGTGTCAAAGTTTCAATGAAAAGAAAATTATCATCAGGCTTGACTGATTCAGATGTGGAATGCTTGTCTGAAAAATCCATCACACCTTCTAAAGCGTGATGGACTTTCTTAGGTTTTTTATTTCCTCCTTTGGCTATTTCAATAAACTTGCATTACGTTGCTTTTTATGTGAAAATCTTCATTTATTTACTTTCAAATCAGTGTATATTACTTATATAAATTTGTTTCCATGATGTAGTTGATAAATTTTCTTCCTGTGAAAATTGTTTGGATATCTAGCGTTGTCTCAGAATGCAAAATAATTTTTTCTTTAAAAAAATGACTTTTTTCAATTAAAATCCTTTTCACTTTGTGTCAGAGATTTGGGGAATGAAATAAGGTCATTAAGTGAAAGTAGGGTATAAAAATTACTTAGCAGGGTCCTCAGAACAGCCCAGCTCAGTCCACTACCTTAGCGCTTGAGCAGTCCTCACAGGAGGTTGGGCCCACCCAACCTGCTGCTACCACCATAGCAGCACCTATCCACACATGCCTCTGTGGGCATGACGACTAGCTCACCCAGCCTGGCTCAACCACAGCCAACACCACTGTGGTCCACTTAGGACCCAGAGATTAGTCCGACCACTACTACTGCTATTGCCCAAACCAGGCCCACTGCCAGGGGCTCAAGAACTCACCCACCCATCTGGTCTGCTGCTTCCAAGATGAGTACCAAAGCAAATCACCTGGCAGCCCATGATATTTCCCACAGGGGTCCAAGGACAGGCATGCTTTGTCCACTTTGTCATCAATGGGACTTAACAACAGGCCTGGATGGTGTCCTCATCTCCAGCAACAATTCACTACAGCATCCACTAACAACCACACCCTAAGGCAATGATGAAATCACAGATGCCACTGATGCTGTTCATTGCTGAAGAAATCATATGGCAACTACACTACTGTATGCACACAGAATCAAAGCCAAAATACCTTATCCAACCAACAACATAAATACACCTTCAGGAAAAAGTCCTTCCCCAGTGAAAGCAAATTCAAAAAATATAAAGAAGCACTATTACATCAGATGCAGAGATATCAACATAAAGACAAAAGAAACATGACAAAAGCAAGGAAATATGAAATCTCCAGAGGAATACAATAATTTGTCAGTCAAAGATTCCAGTCAGAAAGAAATATATGGAACCCTAGATAAAAAAAAATTTGAAATAATGATATTGAAAAAGCTCAGTGACATACAAGAGAATACAGAAAAAACACAAAAAGAAAGAAAAGTAATTCAGGATATAAATGAGAAATTTTTTCAAAAAGATACATATCATGAAAAAGAACCAAACAAATTCTGAAAGAATTCATTAAATGAAATACAAAATGCATTCAAATCTTCAACAATAAACTAGATCAAGCAAAATAAAGAATTTTAAAACTTGAGGACAGATGTTTTAAATAACCTAGCAAGACGAAAATAAAGAGAAAATGAAAGGGTAACAAAACCTATTAAACAAAATAATAGCTGAAAACTTCCTAAGTTTAGCAAGAGATTTAAAAATCCAAATACAGGAATCTCAGAGATCCCCAAACAGATACATTGCGAAAGTGCATCTCTATGGCACATTATAATCAAACTTTCAAAATCATAGACAAATACAGAATTTTATAAACAACAGTAAAGAAGTTTATAGTCACTTATAAGGCAATCCCTATCACATAAAAAAACAAAAACAAAAACAAAAAAACCTTTTAGCCAAGGATGCTGTACCCAGCAAAGTTATCTTGCATAAATAAGGGAGAAATAACATCTTTCCCAGAGAAGCAAATGCCGAAGGAACTCATCAACACTAGACTAACCCTATAAAAAGTGCTTAAGGGAGTTCTACACCTGAAATCATAGGTACAATATCTACAATCATGAAAATGCATGAAAATATTAAACCCACTGGTAGAGCAAATACACAAATACCAAAGAAAAAGGACACAAATATTACCACGACAGAGAACCACCAAATCACAATTAAAAAGACAAAAATCAAACAGAGAATAAGAAATGAACAAAAGCTATTTAAAAAAAAGCCCCACCAATTAATTAGTAAAATGTTAGGAATAAGCCATAACATAGCAATAATACCCTTGAATGTAAACAAGTTAAACCTTTCACTTAAAGGATATTGATTTGCTAAACGGATTTTTAAAAATTACCAAACTCTATGCTGCTTGCAAGAAATCATCTCATCTGGAAAGATACAGAGAGAATGATGGAAAAATGATATTCCACGCAAACAGAAACCACAATATAGCAGTAATAGCTGCAGGAATTAAGGAAAAAACAGACTTACTTCACTCTACCCAGGATGACAGAGTCAGATTCTTAAAAAAAACAGATTTTAACTTAAAAATAGTGAAAATAGTGAAATAAGGTCATTATAAAATGATAAAGAGATCAATTTAGCAAGAGGATATAATAATTCTAAACATATATATAACCAACACCTAGCACCAGGATATATGAAATAAATTTTATTAGTTCTAAAGTGAGAAACTCCAACAAACAATAGCTGAGGACTTAAACATCATATTCTCAGCCTTAGACAGATCATGTAGACAAAAATTAACAAATAAACATTGGATTTAAACTGCACATTAGACCAAATGAGCCTAACAGACAACTACAGAACCTTTCACCCAGTAGCCACAAAATATGCTTTCTGCTCCTCAGCACATGGAACATTCTCCAGCAAAAACCATGTGTTAGAACCAAGTCTCAATAATTTAGAAAAATTGAAACAATATCAAGCATCTTCTCAGACCACAGTGTAATAAAACTAGAAATCAACATAAAGAGGAACTTGGGAAACTATATGAATACATAACAATTAAACAACATAGTCCTTAATGGCCACTGGGTCAAGGAAGATATTAAGAAAAATGTAAAATATTTCATGAAAGAAATGAAAATCAAAATAAAAAACACCAAATCTTATGGGATACATTAAAAGCTGTGTTGAGAGGGAATTTTATAGTAATAAATACCTACATCAAAAAAGTAGAACAATTAAAAATAAATAATCTAATGATGTACCTTAAGGAATTAGAAAATCAAGAATAAACCAAATCCATAATTAGCAGAAGGAAATAATAAAACTAAGAGCATAACTAAATGAAATAGAGACTAAAAAAACAAAATGAAGGATCAATGAATTGAAAAGTTGCTTTTTGAAAAGATAAACAAAATCAATGAACTGCTAGCTAGACCAAGAAAGAAAGAGAGAAGACACACATTGTTGGGAAAATAAGCTAAGAGACACGAAAGGTTTCAGGAGTTTTTGCAGAGCTTTGCCTTGAAGGAATCTGTGGACATGTTAGTTCATAGAATAAAAGCTGCTTCCAACAAAGACAGGCATTGTCAGAGGACGTTTGCACAGCAACATTTCTTCTTTGCTGCTGGCCATCACCTTGAGCTTTTTTTGCAAAGCAGAAGCTTGGTTTGGGTACTTGGTGGAGAAGCTAATTAAAATGCCTGCCCAGAAGATAATCGGCAGCTGGAACTATCCTAGACTTCAAGGCTATTCCTGCTTCATTCTTGACTACATGTCTGTGTGTAGAAGAAGTAGATTAGAGTAGTACACGGAGTCAGTGTTTGCATTTCATACATTTTATCTTTAATTTGCACGCTTACCTAGATCTGTTTCTAACTTAGGGCTTAACATGCTTATCTTAGAAAAATTTTGTAACTGTCTATTCTTGTAGACAGAATTAGGTAACGTTTCCCTGGAAACCCCCCAAAATGAACTGTACACATAATTCTTTAACAAAAGACAACTATTTGTTGTGACAATAAATACTGATGTGGGATTTCACTCAGTTTCTCAGCTTATGGGAATGCTGGAGGACCCCTGATTCCCCCATTACTTTAAACAGCACTTAGTCTCCGTCTCAATTATTTCTACATCTATATTATTTGTCTGTTCCTATTATTTCCATATCTCTTGCAATGATCTTGCCTTGGGGCCTCTTTTGCTGGGAACACATAAACATAAAAAATCAAAAATAAAAAGGAGACATTAAAACTGATGTGATAGAAATGCAAAAGATCATCAGAGACTATTATGGACAACTACACATTAAGAAACTGGGAAACCTAGAGGAAATGGATATTCCCAGACACATACAACCTACCAAGATTAAATATGGAAGAAATTAAAAACCTGAGCAGATCAATAAATAATAAGATTGCATCAGTGATAAAAAATCTCCCAACAAAGAAAAGTCCAAACTGAATGACTGTGCTGCTCAATTCTACCAAACTTTCAAACAACACAACAGTTAAAATGGAGGTGGAGGAGGAGGAGATGAAGGAGAAAAGAAATAAAATAAATCCCATTAAAAATTGACAAACACATGAATAGACATTTCTCACAAGAAGGCATAAAAATGGCCAACAGGTATATGAATTGGTGTTCAACATCACCAATAACTGGGGAAATGCAAATCAATACCACAATGAGTCATCTTCTTGCCCCAGAATGAGTGATCTTCTTGTCTTTTTAATAGAATGGCTATTAAAAAGACAAAAATAACTAATGCTGGTGAGCAATCAGAGAAAGGGGAAATCTTATGCACTTATGGGGGGAATATAAATTAGTAAAGCCATTATGGAAACAGTATGAAGATTTTTCAGAAAACCAAAAATAGAACTGTCACATAACTCAGCAATCCCACTATTGAGTATTTATCCAAAGGAAAGAAACAGTATATCAAAGGGATACCTGCACTCTAATGTTTATTGCAGCACTACTGACAATAGCAAAGGTATGGAATTACCCCACTCGCCCACAAATAGATGAATAAAGAAAATTGGGTATATACACACAATGGAATGCTATTCAGCCATAAAAAAGAGTGAAATCATGTCATTTTGCAGCAACATGGATGGAACTGGGAGGTCATTTTATTAAATGAAATAAGCCAGATACAGAAAAACTAATATTACATGTTCTCACTTACATGTGAAAGCTAAAATCAGTGTTCTCACGGAGATAATAGAATGATAGATACCAGAGGCTGGGGAGGGTGTGAGTGTGGTGGGAGGAATAAAAAGAAGTTGATTAATGGGTACAAATATAAAGTTAGAAGGAATAAGTTTTAATGTTCGATAGCAGAGTAAGGGTGACTATAGTTAACAACGATGTATTTTATTTTTCAGAATACCTAGGAATTGAAATATTGCCAAATAGAAAAATGATAAATATTCAAGTCGATGAATGCCCCAATCACTCTGACTTAATCACTACACAGTCTAACAAAAATATCACACATTCTCCATAAATAGGTACAACACATGTATCAGTAATTTTTTTGAGACAGAGTCTCACTCTGTCATCCAGGCTGCATTGCAGTGGCACAATTGTAGCATACTGCAGCCTGGAACTCCTGTGCTCAAGGAATACTCTCATCTCAGCCTTCCAAGCAGCTGAGACTACAGGTGCATGCCACCATGCCTGGCTAAATTTTTAAAAATTGTTTGCAGAAATGAGGGTCTCACTGTGTTGCTCAGGCTGGTCTCCAACTCCTGGCCTCAAGCAATCCTCCCACCTCAGCCTCCCAAATTGCTGGTATTACAGGTAAGGGCCACTGTGCCCAGCCTCAATAATTAAAAAAAAAAAACTTATAAATAAGTGTCCTGCCAGTGAAAAATTAAGAACAATATTTAAATAAGCTTATCTTGTTCAACAGAGAGTAGTGAATAATGTCTTAGTGCAACGACGAAGAGTCAGAAACTGCAGACAAAACAGGAGGAAAAGAAGGGAAAACAACTGAGGTAGGTAGAACGATGCCAACAATCTCATGTGCACACTCTGGAAGGTAAGAGGCATGTTTGCCATCACACATATCTGTGCCAGAAGCATCATGACCTCAATGAAATTCAGAGGCTAAAAGTTCTCAACCTTTTTACACACCAACTGCTCAGTGTGATCAAGAAAAATAGAAGGGTTATGTGCTGAGGGCTAGGGTTTAATTTGAAACTCTATAATTTGTTAGAGTGGCTGTAACAGGCTGGCCTTAGTGGCTCACCTGGCTGACCTAAGCTGTCAGACTTTCTAAAATTATGACAGTCCGCATGATCAAATTCTCTGGCTTTACTATTTTATAGACACCTAATTTTTTCATGTCTCTAGTTTGAGTGCTGTGATTATATTCACCCCCATCCACACACACACACACACACACGCCTTTATAAAAACTGCATTTAAGAATCTTTGTGGTGTAAGAGGAACCAAGTCAATGATTTTTATGTTTTTTCTGTTTTTTATCTGATGTTATAACTGAGAATAAATGCTGTGTTATCAAATACTTTCTTCAATTCCCAGCCACACAAACCTATAATTAGGGTCACTATAATTTTCACAAATATAATACAAATTATATACATACGTGTGCATATATGCATACACACATCTACTAGAAAACTGTCTTTGTCCTTGTTTTTTCACTGCCCTCTGCTTGGTGTGGTAATCTTTTCAGTATACCAGGCCTTTCTCTCTGAGAAAGATTTATTTTTGGGGGCTCTTTCAACCTTGCATAAACCTTTTTCTTGCCACTCAAGGATTAGCGGGTATATTTAGATATTTGACTTTCATTCTTCACAGTTGAATTACTCATGGCATACCAGGAAACTTAGACTTATATTCTACCTCTTAACATTCTCATTTTCCTTTTCTCTCCAGAATATTTTAAAATTATTTTATCTGATTCACTTGTATTATTTTACAGTATTATTTTCAGTCTCCATTGAAACATATCATTCTTTATCCCATAATGCCAGAGAAGTCCACTCTGTCTCAGGCAATTGTTAATTTCCTGCATATACTTGATCAAATTGTTAACATGATTCTTAAAGGGAGCAGCTGTGATTTTCATAACGGTACAGGAATGCACACTCTAATGTTTTATTTTTAGGGAGAATGTGCTTAGTAAAAAGCAACATCTTGGTTCCTCACACACATGTGAAGTCCAAAACTTATGAAGTTTTTATTTGAAAGTATAGCTGTCCTTACACTAAGTATTTTTGTTTGAGAAAAGTGTGTTCCACTTATTGCATTACACACTGGAGATTCAATGGTGAAAAAGAGAGATAGAAGAGGCTATTAAAATGGTAATAAGACAGATTTATATAAATCTTCCAAAATGTTCATATTCTCCAAAGTCAATATGGAAATATGATGAAATAAGTTAAAAGTGTCAATACTAGATAATTTCAGAATCACATGTATTGCTTACTAAAAGATAGTATGACTGGCTAGACAATGAGATAGAGACATTAAATTAGCCCAAGTAAAAAATGATGGACACCAGGATGTAGACATTGATGGTGTGTTAATGAAGAAGGAGCAGATCCGATAAATAACATGTAGACAATCATAGGAATTCAAGGAATTTGGGAGTGATCTAAGGCAAACATACAGGAAGGAGGTAGCAACAGCAAACACAAACTTTATTAGGGAAAACTTTGGAAGGTTTGAATGTGGGGAAGTCCTTCAGAACAACGGTCTATCCAGACTTTGGGGGATTTGAGGAGAGGGAGCTTTACAATATTTAGAACGGAAAAAAAGGGCGAGGGAACTCCCTGGGTAGAAGGGGATTGAAGGGATGCTTACATGTCTAGGAGATGTCCCTCAGCAGCATGGTAGAGAATCTGAGTCCCTGGGTCTGTGGTCATTTACCAGGGTTAAAGATAACAGATGTGAAAGAATGTAGGCAATGGACACATTTTTTAGGACACTTCTTATTTTCACTGAATAATTTTGTGGAATGAAAATAGTTTGGTCCCTTTCTCATGGAAAACAAAGAAGAGCCCTTGTAGTATGGAAACATTCAACAAATGAAACATAGCAAATGCAGGATTTGAATAAAAACTTCATTTTTGGTAAAGGATAATCTAGGCATTTGAATTTTTCACATGCACACACACACAAAATATGGAGAAATTTTCATTTAATACTTATATTCACAGTAGCAAACAATTTATAACATTATTAAGAGTAGTTGGGCAAAAATTTAAGTGAAGTCAGGAACTCAGAGTGGAAAGTGGAATAAAAATTCCTCTTTTGTCCAAATGCATTTTTTGAAGCTGGAAAATTTCACCTTTGTTTCTCATGGCCTCTCAAATTTGGGGAACAGAAGAAAAAAGTCTAAGAGCTTGCTAAGATAAGGAGTCAAAAATGGAGTTGCTGGATAAAATACAAGGTGCCCAATTAAACTTGAATTTTAGTTAAATAACAAATAACTGCTTGTATGCATATGCTCCATGCAATACTGGGGACATATCTATGTTAAAGAATGTGTTTATTTGAAATTTGACTTTAACTAGGTATCCTGTATGTTTATTTCCAAAATATATCAAGTCTAATAAAAGAGACTTTCCTTACATAAAGTAGAGGATCTTACATCATCAGTGTAAATGTGACCATGTAAAATAGTGCACAACCTTCTCTTCCTTCCAAACAACCATACAGAAAATCACCTTGGCACTGAGCATAATTCAGGGAAGGAAACAAATCCCTAATAAATTGCAATTATAATCCTGTCCTTGTTTAGAATTGTAGCATAAATTAAAATTACCTGGAGAATCCAAGGTTATGTCCTGTAGAAATTCTTCCACCTGTGTTCTACATGGAAGTATCATTATTTGTAATAGCAAAAACCAGAAAACAATTTACATGATTACTAACATTATCATGAAAAAATAAACTAGAGTATATTTAAGTGAGTATTATGTTGAAATGAAAATAAATGAACCAGAGCTATGCACATCCTCTTGGAAGAATTTCAGAACATAAACTTGTACAAAAGAAGTGAAGCTAATATTGGTTGCATAGTTTGATTCCTTTTAAAAAAAATAAATGTACACTAAACATTCATTGACTAAAAATACACTGTTTAGGCATGCACTCATAAGTAATGAAATTATAAAAAATATCAAGGTAATGATTAACATAAATGGAGACAGTGGAAGTGATGGAAGGAGGCACATGAGGGCTTGTTAGATACTGACAAGGTTATAGTTCTTGCTTAACATGAATACCAGGATACATAGGTGTGACACAGATCTTACTCTGTCTGTCTATTTACCTATGTATCTACTTACCTGTCTGTCTGTCTCTCT
The DNA here is from genome assembly GCA_963574885.1 of Lepilemur ruficaudatus. Classification (NCBI taxonomy): domain Eukaryota; kingdom Metazoa; phylum Chordata; class Mammalia; order Primates; family Lepilemuridae; genus Lepilemur; species Lepilemur ruficaudatus. The sequence continues at coordinate 12,404 of CAUYRT010057454.1, forward strand.
ACCTATCTAATACTCTTCTGTGTATTAGCTGACCTAATGGAAATTGCTGACATTTAAATTTTGAAATTATAAGAGTAGACATTTTGTATGATTCAACTTAATATATATAAAATCTCCTGTATGATCAATTCACCATTGAAATAAAATTGTTGTACAGTAATTACAGGTCTTGCCTTTACAGATAGAAAGCTTTTCTTTTGGTTTTAATTGAAAGCCCTGGAGAAATTTCATTTTAAATGGGTTTAGTTTATATTTATATGTACAGGCTAGGTTTTTATGCAAGTTGCTGAGTAGTAGAAAGTACCTGATGTGAGTTTGGTAATTTCAAATGCTTTGTGTCAATCTTGATGCACTTATTATATACACTTTTTTTGGTGAAATGTTTGATTTATAACTGACTAGTTGGCTGATATTTTCTGTGAAATTTTCTTGAAATAGTCTCAAGCCTTTGCCTAAAAAAATGATGTGGAGAGATGAAATTTGGGGGTTATTTTGTTAATGTATGAAACTTTATCCATGCTTCCTGATTCCACACATATCTTTGTTCTCATATAACTTAATTGATTTATTAATATAATACAATTCTCTACTTAATTATAAGGTCATTAAAATTCATTTATTAATTGTCATTAAAATTATTGTTAAATGAGTATTCATGACATCTAACATTTTTGTAATTATTTTAATATTAGAGTTAAAAATATTTTAATTATAAAATCACAAAACTGTTAAGATCATTATTTCTTAACTTTTTAACATTCTACAACATTTTATGAGAGAAATTATGTAATCCTTATACCTATCTCTACAAGAGAAGAAATTCGCCACAATAATTAGTATTCGAATCTCAGTAAGAAAATATTTTTTTCTGGAAAGGATAGCTTAGCTATTCCAATTGCAGCCATGATTTTTTGTAATTGAAATTCAAGTTACCTTTTTAAAGCAAAGAACCAATATCCTCTTTCCATATACTATTTAGAAATTTTGAGCTTTGTTTTATGATTGCAATTTAAGGAAGAAAACTTGTTCATGCCAAGTGTATCATATGAATAAATATGTTGTTTATAGATACAGAGATATTAGATAATCCAGAATTTATAAAGGCATGCTACTATTTATTAATATGCAACATGGAAATTAAAATAGAAACAAAATGACATTTCACATATTGAATTTCTGACATACAAAAATGTCTTTATTTACCAAACTTAAGAACTAATGCAGTGTCCACAAAGCAATATTTGTGCTGCATTTTGCAGAAAAACTCAATAAACAGAAAATATTTATCAGGTTAGGGCTCTAAAGGACTGACAGAAGAAAAAGTGCTAGCCAGAAGCTAAAGAATGATTTTTACAATTACATTTTAAGAAAGAACAAAAGCAATAGCTTTCCTAAGCTGTTTTTAAATGTCTTCATATCATATCATAACTTACAACTCATCAAATAGATGATTATATCCTGAAACTTCTCAGAGAAATAGTACTAGTGGTCATTGATTGGGCTGCCTAGTCATAAAGGTGAACCGTTAATTTCTCACCTCTCTACTTTTGTTTTTTAAAACACTATGATATGCAATTACAAAAGAAATATACATTGAGAGTGACACTACTATGTAGATATTGCCAATTTTCATTAAATAGCACTGCTAATATCACAAGTGGAGAAACTGCTAAAATATTTGTCAGGGTTGGAATTTCAAACTGGTGAGGATTTTATGTTTTTAAGGTTACCTTCATCAATCCATAGAAAAGACAAATGTATAGTTATTAACTTCATATTATACAGGTCAGTATTTTTAATTTTGTAAACGGAATTCAAAGGTTATTTTTAAAATTATTCATGTTACATATTTAATATGTACGGCTTTCTCTAGTCTTCTGCAGAAAATTATTCATGTGATTTATAGCTGTAAATATCATCTTATCAATGTTTTCATGCTTAATAGTCACAGAAATGAAATGACTTATTTTCTACATGACCTGAACGTTAATTACATAGTGAATACTTTAGGGAAATATGCATGTTAATAGACATTTAATTGATTACTGAAAGACGGTTCTCACCTTATATATGCTCACAAAATTTACACAACAAAGGCTGTAAGACACTAGCATACTATGGTATTAAGAAATTTTTTAAAAGAAGTTAAGCTATATCTATATAAAGATAACAAATCTCTCTTGAAAACTACATGAAACACATAGAAATTCTATGAAAAATAAAGTATTTGCAAAATTAAATAAACAAGGAGAAAAGTAGCATACGAAAAACTATTTTTAATAAAGAAACAATGTAAACTACTTGTGGATTTTAGATTCCTTTGAAGAGGTATGTCTTCATAAGAACATGGTTAGGAATGAAGTACAAGTTGTCATCAATCATAGGTACTTACTTCCTCTTTGCATATTTTTTTTAAGGTTATCAGTAGTATCAAAAACATTTCTTCTAAATTCTTTATAAAATAGCTTCTACTTACATGCTTTAGTATATATTTTCAATCTTGCAATTTACTGAAATATTATACAAAATTAATTTTAAAAGATATTTTATAAATGCCATAGCTACTATGATCATAACAAGTTTTCACCAAATATGTGAATATGTTACTAAGCCCTAAGAAATAAAAAAATAATTATAATGATCATATTGATTAAAAAAACTCCTTTTGCAGTATGCTAGTTTCCATTGTTATTCTAACAAATTACCAAAAACTTGGTGAATTAAAGTAATACAAATTTATTATCTTATGCTTCCAGACGATAAAAATTTATTAATAACATGGGTCTTACTGAGGTAAAATCATGGTGTTTTCAGTGCTGTATCTATTTCTAGATGTTCAGGAAAAAATCCATTTTCTTGCCTTTTCCAGCTTCTAGAAGGTGTCGACTTTCCTTGACTCATGGTCCCTTTCCTCCAGTCATTTTTACACTGCCATCTCTCTGTCTTTGGGTGTCAGACAGCTGCCTTCTCTGTGTGTCCTCACATAGCCTTTCTGTGGTGTGTGTACTCAGAGAGAGATGGAAGAGAAAGAGATGTCTCTGTCTTCCTCTTTTTATAGGACCACCAATTTTACCAGATTAGGACCCCATCCATATGAACTTATTTAACTTTAATTGCCTCCTAAAAACCCTATCTTTAAGTAAAGTTACACTGGGGGTCAGGGATTCAATACATAAATTTTGAGGAGACATAACTCCATCCATAGCATCATGTTAACTTCATCTGCTACTTTCATTTTCTTCTGCCATGTAACCTAACACAAAAAACATAAACCCAGGTTTGGGGGATTGAGACACATACATCTTTAGGGTAGCCATTATTTTGCTTACTACATGATGAAATGTTTAGTTAGAATGAAGGATGAATTTTCATATTTTCCAGTACTCTGCCATTTAAAGTGATCCCCGGGGCCTTTTTTTTTTTTTTTTTTTGGTCAAATTAATATATCCCTGGCAGGCTACTGTGAGGTTTAAACAAAAGTGATAATATTTTGATAGAGAAAGTAACTGGCTAAAGGTAGAAACACATAATAATTTTCAGATAAAAATTAATAAGTCATAAGTCTAATAATAAAATGAAAATCTTTTTAACAGTAGCAGTTGATTTATCAAAATTTTACCCTTCATATTGGTGAATTTTATGTTGGTCCTGCAGGATTAAATAATGCATATTATCTAAATCTAAAGTTTTTTTTTTTTTAACTAAAGATATTTACTATGTCCTACAACAAGTAGCTTAAGGTCCAGTTACAGAGGATTAATCCACATCTCAACAACGTCAGCAAAGACCCGGGTTTCTTTCTGTTCATTTGTGCATCTATTGTAAGCATATCGGTGGAAGCCTGTGTCACAGAATGGCTACAGCAGCTTAGGCATCACTTCCCCGTCCACCAACACCTAGAGTTCCTTTCTTAAATGTTTTTGCCTATAGTATTTTAGTCAACTTAACATTTATCCTGTGCACCTAAGGATGAGCCAACCTTCACCAAGACACAAGAGCACGTGGAAGAACACATGATCGTGAACATGTTGTGGTTTTAAGAATGGGCACGGCTTTGCTGAGATAACTAGCAGCGTCTAGATCAACCATGGTATGATGTTCGAAACAACATCAAGGTATACTTTGTCCTAGAACCCTATTTTAATTTCAATAGTTATTTGATATTTGTGTATGTTTTGAGATTTTACTTTTGTAACATTTCTAAGTTTCATTAGACTTAATTAATTATTGGGATTGTATGACTTGCACAGCACAGTGCTTTTCTCAAGAAAAAGCTTATCTTGCAAAGTAGCAAGATGGAAACAGCAGCAAATTGATTTTTGCATTTGTAACATTAGGTTTATACTCTTCAAAACAAATGGACTATTGACTAAACATTCCAATTATTTGGATGCTGATTTGACTAAGTTTGTATCCTTCTATATGCCTATATGTGTGTTTAATGTATATAAACATTACATACATACATATGTGTACATATGCATGTATATGTGTAATGTATATAAGCATTGCATAGTGATTCAGGAAAACAAAAACAAAACTTCCAAATATCCTTAATCATTTTTTAACTAAACTATCATATCAAATATATTTATATTGTAGAAAATCAGCTGTAATATAACTTTCAATACTAGCCCCTGTAAGCACTTTGAAGCTGAACAAGTCATTAGATTTTCTGTAATATTAGAGGCTGGAGTAGCTTCAGAATGGAACGGACAGAACGGACACAGAGGCCCCCTTTGCATAAAGTTTCTAGAATTTAGGCCCACAGGAGAATCCTCACACAGTTTACCATTGTTACTTACACTACACTATGGAACTGGAATCATACAAACAAAATCAGGAATACGTGTCAGTTTAATTGTACGAAATTAAATGCAAACAAAATGTTTATTAATTAAATATACATGTTAACTAAATTCATGAAAATATGATTTTAATGTAAATAAAGCAGTGTATGACTCTAAATCTTACACACATTAATTCATTTAATTCTCTAGACCATTCTGTGAAGTACTTACATGCGAGGAATCTACAGTTTTACAATGACCTGCCTAATGTCTCACATAAATTTCAGAGCTTAGATATGATCCCATATGTGCCAAAGTCCATGGCCATGAACATCATTATTTCATTTGCCTTCCTGGCGTCTTCTCACCTTTGCCATAATTTCTGGGATTTTTGAGTCCCTACCACCACATGTAAATATAATTATGAACTACTGCCATCTGTAAGAGAAAAAACTGGTGGATTGTATTCACTATGATGAGGAAGTCATGGGGAGATTTAGGGGAAAGACAGGTGACAGAGAAATTAGAAAAATAAGTTCAATGCCAGTGTTTTAAAAACATGGTTTAGGCACTGTCTGCTTCAGAATCATCAAGGATACTAACTAAAAACCCAGAATACTGGACTCTATCCTGGACCTACTGAATTTACATTGAAATCTGCATTTTTTCATAGATTATACAGCTGACTCAAATCCACACAAAATTTGAGAGTCACTTGGATATTTACTTTGCTGATTTGCCTATCACTGGTTCTATAGACAAATTCAACAAAATGTGGGATTCCCTCTACTTCACCTGAGAGCTGTATGATTCAAAACATAATTACCTCCATCAATTTGTGGGCAAAAAAGTCCAGACACCATTGCTACCCCAAATTACTACTGTTACTATTAATAATTTTTCCACAGAAAGACCACTATTCCAACACGTGCTGCCCATTCTCTTCATTTTCAGAGGCGCAATCAGATTATTGGAAGAAAGAAAGTCTGGGGCAATACGATGAAAGCTATATAGGCCCACATTATTTATTTCTGTTAGATATGTCTTCAAATATATAAGAAGGGATGAAGAAATTTGAGAAATTTGAACAGGCCTTATGAACAAGAGAAGATGTGCTTAGGAAACAATGAACAGAACGTAATTTTAAATTACTATGTCTATTCTTCTCAATATGGTTTAATTTCACCCCTATATCCAGTATCCATTTACATGGCAATTAAACACATTAAACATGTTGCTTATTTATTTTTAAAATATTTTATTAAGGATCTTGCTATAACTTGTTCGTGATTGAATGAGGAGTTTTTGTCTGTTTTGCTTTGTTTTTGTTCTGTTGTTGTTTTGAGATGGTGTCTCACTGTGTTGTCCAGGCTGAAGCACAGTAATCAGTATTCACAGGCATGATTATTGTACGCTACAGATCCTAATTACGAGGACTGAAGCAATCCTCTCTTCTCGGCTTCCCAAGTAGCTGGGACTACAGGAGCGTGTTACCGTGCCTGTCTGATTGAGATTTATTTTAGATATCATTAAAATATATAGATAGACTACATCACCAAAAAATTGCACATCAAAACATTTCCATAATAATATATAAGTTCAAAAAATTAAAATCATATTGGACTAGTAGTAGCCGATTTTTAAGTAGTAATGAGAACCAACACAGAACTACCCTTCTTCTATAAGGTATATTTTTGACTAAAGCACACATTTGAAACATTTGCTGAGAGTCTTTTCAACGGGCAAATTTAACACAATACAAACTTGTGATTTGGGTTGTTTAATAAAGGAATAATCCTCATAATTTCCTGGCCACTATATAGAATAGCATAATGTAAAAAAGAAATTTTTCATGGTAATTCTTTTGACATATAATAGCTAAGGCAAAGATGACACAATCAGAAGATAATCTCCTGACGTTATTAGACAATAATATGAGTATACAAGCAAAAATGGATAAAGGCAAAAAAGTGCAGACATCAAATCCTGGCTCAACTTCATAGTATTGATGTCATTTTATCCTCTGAGGTCTTTGGTTTATTCCTGTATGAGACTACATGATGTCTAAGTTCACATTCACTATCACTCAGTCACATTCATAGCCACTATGCTTAAAAAAGTATATATAGTAAATAAGCACACAGGATATATTTATTATCCAATCACTAGATGGCAGTAAATGTGCAACGCTGAGTTGTGTCAATTCTGTTCTGCATACTCGAGAAGCGCTGGAAACACAGGCAAAGCTATCACCGACAGCTTCCTTTCAAAGGTTAGCCAGAAGGCGAATATATTCTATCAAAAGAAATCACTACAGAGTAGAAGGAAAATAAAATGTCGTAGCTCAATAATGTAGTAAGAAATATCTTCAAATAGTAATTTAAAATACTTTATCTGAGGTAAACAGAGTTGGGACCTTCCCCTTTAACACTGCAACGAAGAAATAAATAAATAAATAACAGAGATATGCCGTGTAAAAGGGATAAAAAGGCATGTATCTTGCTCACACACATCACAGGTTTCTGTTTTGTACAGAGTAATTTTTTTAAGTATGTAGCAGAAACTACCAAGAAGGCTAAATCCATTTACCAAGTAAAATTGAATTAACACATTGAAAGTAATGGTACAAGTGATCCCATTCCATTACTTTCAATGTGATTGTGTCTATATATTCCATAGCAAGACATTCTTCACAAATAGAACAAGCTTCCCAGCATATCCATATAATGAATGAGAAAAGGAAATGAGAGTCCTGTTAAATGAATATCTAATCCCGTTTCTTATAAATTCTGCATGTCAGCAGTCACTTATCACTTAAAACATAAACCATAGCAATATGGTCATAGTAATTTTGTCCCTTTGCCCATCTAAAGTATATCTGGTAGAAGTGTGATAATTTAATTGTCATTATTTGCAGATTTCCAAGGTAGGATAAATGTAAAAAGTATTTTGAAGTATATATGGGTATATACACAAAAATAAATATACATATATACATATATATATCATAGCTCAGGAGTTGATGCATATGCTGGTCGAGCACTAAGAGTTAGTTTTTAGATAGTAATTTGAATTCCTTACAGGAAAGTTTATATTTTTCTGTAATTTATGGCAAGCAAAAAGTTGTGTAGGAAAGATGTCACAATGACACAGAGTCCACTAAACATATTTGACTTAAAGACACTGGTTGGCCATCACTGTGCCACATAAGCTTTAACATAACAAAGACCAGACTTGCTAATTTTGAGGCTTACTTGAATATTATTGTTTGTATCATCGATGATTGTTTATATAGGGGAGAAACAAAGTGGAGGCCTCCCTCACGAAAATTCAAATGGTTAACAAAATTCTTTTTTTTTTCTTTTCCTAATTAGAAGCAAATAATCTTCCTTCTAACTTACTGTGGTCTCAGAGGGTTAGTAGGGCATTTTTCAGGCACTATTTCAATTACGCAGTGAACTTTTTCAAAATACAGTATTCACATTCCCCTAAATATTTTCAAAATTTACTGGATAGGAAAATAGGGAAGGAAAACAAAGGGAAAAGTTCAATGTGTGGTGAAGATCCTGGGCTCAGTACTCTGTCTTATAAAAAGCACTGTGCCTCTCCGAGCTGGAATTTATTTTCCTTTTTTGTCTATAAATATTCACCACAATGATTATTGTGAGAACTAAATGAGATAATGTTTATAGAATGCATCTCAAGTGCTTGAAATACAGAAATGCTACATAATTGAGTCAAGTAATCCAGCCACAGTTTCCAAACTCATCATTTTCAGATTGGACTAGCTAATGAAAGGGATTTTTTTTCTTTTGTGCATTACATTGAGTGTCACCAGTAAGAGGTAAGGAGATAATTTGGAAATACTGTTTTGGGACTCAGACTGTGCCTGATGAAGAAGCAAAGTTAATTCTCTGGGGACAGAAACTTAGGGTTCTTAATGACCAGAAAGAAACTAGGCAGGAATTTAGCCCATTGATACAGAGTGGTCAGTCTGACTTCCTCAGAATATATTCTTTCACCATGTATTCATCCCAAAGTAGTTATTGATTCCTTAATATAAGCCAGGCTTTTTGATGAGTAATGTTAGCTCATTTAATCCTCACAATAATCATATCCATTTTCAGTTACTATTCTTAATATATCCATTTGTAAGAAGATAATACTTATACAACATATAAGTTATTTGAACCAAGCTGAGACTGCATCTCTTGTGAGTTCAGTTAATTGTTACTTTCCCTGAGTTGAAGAGCATAGGCTTCTAGATGGGGTAAAAAACAATTGCTTTACTGAGGCCATGTTTTATTACAACTGTGTTTTCAAAGCTATCATGTTTATTTTAAAACATACAAGGCTGAACATCACATCCCTGAAAAGAGAGCCCCTTACCAGTATTACGCAATTCCACAAATATCAGGAGTAATGTATCATAGATTTTTAAAAATCATTTGTGAAGTTACAATCTCACAATGTTGAGGATTTCTGGTTCCCTACAGAGGTCTTCATACAGTACCTTTTTTATTTGTGCCATTTTTATTTGAAGTTCAAGATGAAAGCCTTCTTTAATGTTGCTATCAATCATATTTGAAGACTTTTAGATAATGCTACCCAGTTAAACCAGCTTTAAATCACATGAAAACTTGAAAATTCCTGATATATTATCTAAACCTAGTTTTGACTTCTCATTTCTTTGTGAAATTGAGATAATCTTAGGAAGCATTTCAAAGAGCTTATCCCTTTTTCCTGATATGTATACTGTATAATTATGATTTTTCAAATACATTAAGAATAATAATTAAACAAATGAGAATAATTGTTTTCCTGTATTTAAACTATTTTCTTTTTCAGTAAAATAATTAAAATGGCTTAATCTCACGGTCTTTAGTAATATATGGCACAATTACAGAAAATTCTTTCTAAAATTTATTCCCATATACATTGGTTAGTACAGAGTCAGATCACTCTGGGCATTTTCCATAGCTAAATCTTAATTTACAAGAAAGAAAGGAGAAGGTGTTAACATTATTGAATACCTAAATTTTGCTAACAATCCCATCAAATATTCTCACATATATTATTTTTATTCCTCTTAACAAACTTGTGAAGTAAACAACTTTATCTCAGTTTTATATATTGAGAAATGAAAGTATAGGAAATAACTAACTTTGATATGCAGAATAATAATCTATCAATCATAACTCCTCTGCCTCTGATTCCATCTAATCTGATTATACACATTTAAATATACAGATTTAGTTGCATAGATAAATTACAATTATGTAATCACTAAAAATCAAGATATTTTTGCAATGTGGACTACGGGAAAGAGCCCTTGGATTTATAAAATCCCTGTGTTTGTGTGCAGCTGTAACCACAAATATGTTAACATGAGTATAAAATGAAATGTTTGTTGGTGCCTGTGGCATTCTCCTTTCCTCTGTCTGTAGCTGGTGTAACTTGGAGTAGGAACCACAGGGCCTCAGGCTGAACGGAAAAATAGAGCTCAGGATTTACACAAAACATAGACATTCAAGTTCTGGGACTAGTAGAGAACATGTCAAGTAGCAGCTGTGCATTTGTAGCAATGTTGTCACCTAGAAGTCTACACAGGGAATTTAAACACCCCCTTGTTTGAATGAATTGAAGAAACACCTAAATAATAAAGAACAACTGTGCAGACGGTGCCTTTGAAGCTCTTAAAAATAGCAACAATTAGAATCCTTACAAGTCAGAAAACCTTAGCTTCCAGAAAAGTCAACCAAGTCAGAGGCAAACTTTGATGAGACCAAGGGTAATAATGATTCAAGTCATGGTACGAAGCTGGCGAAGAGAATACTAGTGAAGATCGACCAGCCAACTCATCAGAAAGGGCTCGGCCATGGCATGGCTGAGAGTCTGAAGAGACAGGGGATGGACTTCGACTTCACCACCCTTGCATTTTCTCCTTCTCTAGGTGATACCACTTTGCCTTAGCTTTGGTGCCTTTGGCTTGGCTATCTCGTTTGTCTGAAACCTCTTCCTTCAGATATCAACAAGAGTTGGCACACCTCCTTTAATCTCTACTCAGTGTTTTATTAATGAGGCCTGTCAACATTTTCACATGTATCATATTTCCCCTGCCCATCATGAACCATGTTCTGCTGTATTTTTTTCTATGTAATTTACAAAAATTAAAATTCATGTATTTACCTAGGTATATATGAATGCATTTATTTATTTATTAGTTCTTTTAACCACTTTCCCATACTGAACTCTACATTCCAAGAGGGTGATCTTTGTGTGACCTTGTGTCATTCTCTTTCCCCAGTGTCCATAGAAAGCAGTTCTGAAACCTAGTTGGCACTCATTTAATAATGCTTACTTTTATATTTATAGTAACTCAGATGTGTGATTATCTCTCCAAGGTGAGATGGGACTGGACTTTGAAATAATGTGCTTATTTTACTGGGACAGGGCTCTGAACAACAGGAGAAAGAGAGTCTAAGGTCAGGTTTGGTGTTCACTTCCTGACCAGGGTGGGTTGGAGGCATGTGTGAAACATACACAGTCTCAGACAGCAGTGAAGTGGCCAGAATCGAGAGGCAGATAATAGAGAGAAAAACTAACACATTAATGATAAGGTAGGTAAAACAAATCCTGTGTGGTATAAAAAGGAGAAATTCTACAGGAAGAAAAGGTCACAAAGTGGCTATGGGGATAAAAAAATAAAAAAGCAGGCTCAAAAGTCACCGATGGAACTAGTCTAGTCCACAAAGCAACAAAACTTTTCCTTCCTCAGTAAAGCTCACAATACACTTATTTAATAATTGCTTCCGTACATTGCAGAGCTTTGATTAAAGTACAAACCATGTCAAAATAATTTTATTATTTAAATCATAGATCCCTATAACCTCATGTGATCTACAGCTGACACACACACAATCTACACACACAAACCCTTTACATCAAAGTTATGTAAAAATTATATTTCTTGATATTTATCCATTGGGGATTCAGTTAATATTAAATTTTATTAAGATCTCCTTTGAAGAGAAGTTGAGGAAATATAGGAATTAAAAGGTTTACAAGGGTATTGCTTTCTCTACAGCTAGTCTGTAAATTTCGTGTACCCACAGTATGTGAGAAAGATAATCCATTCCAGGCAGAAGGGGTGCGGGGACTTAAAGTGCAATCTGTGCATACTCATTAAAATGCTGAATTTAATTAAAACTTATTTGGAACTCAATTTTTAACAAGTGCCTAGAAATAAACATTTTATTTAATTCTAAATGGAGATTTTGACATTTTAGAAGAGAGACAGTCCACACATTGTTTATTTCTTCATTTAGTCATTCCTTACTACACTAAGGGATTATTGTATAGTTAAAAGGTACAAGCAAACATATATTTATTAAGAAAAATATGTCTTTATATGTTTGCTGATTTCCAAACATATGTAACACATAATTTGAATATCTCCAACAAATCATTTCTTCACTTTTTCTCCTTTTTTATATTTTATATGTGAATGAAATAGATACAAATATAAAACACCCTCACTCTAGATGTAAATATAAAACACCATCAAATAGTGAAATAAAAAACAAAAGAAACTCCAGGTTATATGAGACTGATAGGGCAAAGGACATGATGCCAATTAGTGCCAGGAAGACTTCCACTCTATTCTTGAACATAGAATCAAAGAGTCTTTTTTTCTAGGTAGCATCCATAGCAATATGCAATGTTTTCTCCAAACTCTTCATTATGCTAACGCAAGCATGATGATTTATTTGGTGACAAAGGGGTTTGATAGCAATTCTGTGAACAACAATGTAAACTTTGGATAACCTTTTAAAAAATTTGATGGTTAACAATTAGGAACAGGCTAAGAGATGTGGTTTTGGACTTGAGATTGTTTGAAAGGACAAATCTATTTCACTGCTAAATTAAACTACAAATATACTCTACTCCAGTGCTTCTCAAACATTAGAATACAGAGTAGCAGTTTAGGGAACTCAAGAAAAACATGGTTTTTAGGTGTTGTTTCCAGTGATAAGAATTTCAGTACATGTGACGAAAACCTAGGAATCTTAAAAAATATCTCATATAATTTTGAGCAGTTATCCATGTACTACTACACTTTGAGAAATGGTTGACAATCAATTACACAAAATGCAAAAAGGATTATATAAATAATATTGAAATTCACCTAAAGATTAAGTTATTTCCTAAATCAAAAGTAGGAAGAGCAAAACTTAGAAATCTCACAATATTTTTCCTATATTTAAAATCAAATTGTAGTTTAATAATGATAATTTTATATCACAATAAGTATTCAAACTGAAAAAGGAGTATTCTGTATGTAGCTAAAGAAAATAGATCACACCTTGTCAGCCTCATTGCTTAGGGGTGAAGACTTATCATATATTTCTAGTATAATGACTAAGTATATCCCTCTAATGGATAACTATTTCAAAAGGTGACAATGTCATTAAGAGAATCCAACAAATTTTTCCTACATGGATTATATAATATTTTCCCCAGACACGACTTTATAATTATCTTCCATGTAGATTTTTCTATATAGTAGTATAGTTTTTTTATAACAAATCGATAAATTGGCATTTTAGTTTTCATATCAGCCTTGTATGAACACCATTAGGGTGAGTTAATCTTGTAAACCAGATCATCAACACATGCAATAACTCATTTCATTTTCTATTTCTGCAAATCTCTGAACCAAACAGTCTCTGGATTTTTGTGGCACCATAAAGGAGCAAAAACCCCATAAATTGAGTGGTGGCTACATTCTCCAGCTTATATTGCTAATGCAATTTTTAGGACCTTAAATAAATATTTTCTTATATTATTTCCCAAATGCTTATTTACTTACCGTTTGACTGATATCTCTGCATCCTAATGCAAAAGGTATGGTCTCTTTCATCTTCAAATCAGGTTCAATGTTTAGAAACAATTTCAAACAATCCAATTCATTTTGAGGTTGCTTTGCTTACCCCATCCTAGCAGCCATGTGAAATTGTTCTGTTTTCTCTAAAATTGTCCAATGTGTTTTGTTCAGTGAAATTTAAATTGCTAAAGGGACCTCAAGACTTAATCTTACAGCTTAAACTAATTTTTAAACAAACGATAGCATTCATCATAGTGGCAAATAGCAGCCTCTAGCACTAAAACAGAACGGCAGGAACGGTACATAACCTTTTTGAGTCCCAACATCACTGCGGCTTGGTCGGCCCTCAGTGCAGAACACAATCAAAGGGGAATGACCTATGACCCCAGACTTTCTCAGGGCTATCTACTCACTGCGTCTATGACAGGGACAAGGTGCCATTTCCCACGTTTGTCTGGATGTTTCACCTCAATGTCCATTTGTGCGAGGATTGATAACTCTGTAAGAGAGTGGAAAGATCAAGCTGCTTTATAACGCTGTGTCAGTCAAATCTCAAACTTTACTAACATTTTACGTGAGATTTTGCCCTTGATGAGTGGTCATTATCAAATACAAGAGACACAAAAAAAACACCATTCAACATGCAGGACTTACAATTATTAGAGTGTAACAGATAGAGAGATAGGGCCTTCACATGCAGTGAAAGTGCACTGATTATCATTGCACAACTGAGACATTTCAGGGTGACATAACTCCTGAAACGTTAGATCAGTTGAAAGGATTTGTTCCATTAATTCTTAGACAGTTAACATTTCATATAGAATAAAAAGGTAATTAGCACCAGAATTGTCTTCAATCCCATGAGAAGTTTCTGGCCTTAATACTGCCTAAAGCTGTGCTACACAAAGGTTACTGTTATTTATTGCCATGCCTTCCATCCTTAATAGGAGTCTGTTCAACAAAAATTACCACGAAGACTTTTCTGCTGCTTTCTTTAACATTCCCAAGTCAATGAATTGAAATAAGTCCATCTGTTAAAGGTCTAAATGTCTGTTTCACAAATATACTTTTGCCCAAGATATAAATAGCCTTTTATATTTTTAAAGAAAGAACAGTGGTGAATAATGGTTTTATTTTAAGGGAAAAGAATTGTTCAGGGACTAAAGAGAGGATAATTACAATGAGTTAAGTCGATTTGGGGTAAAAATTATATATATTAAACGATTGACATAGAATTGAAATTCTTAATATGCTGTGAGTTCTGTGACTATAAACAATAAAAATTTACTTAGTAGCACATTCTATTTTCATTTGTATGTCTAAAGACTACATAATCCTACAAGTAAATATTCAAATTTAAAAGATGCAATATCAAGTAGTTATGCCTATGTTTTCTCTCACTTATATTGAAATAGTTTAAGATAAAAGCTCATTTGCCATTACATCTCTAGCTCTATTATGAATAGTTTGACTCATTAAATCTACAAATTATTTGTGGGCACCCACATGTGCTACTCTAAGCCTATGCTGTAGTAAGAAAGTAATAGTTTTTAACTTCCATAGGTTTTTAAAGATATACGTATACAAAAGTAAAAATTAAAAAATGAGAAATAGGTAGCACTACATGTAATAACAGACTTCTTTGTAGACATTTTAGAAAGCAAACATATCTAATTCCTCCATGAAAAAAACAAAGTTGCATAATTTTCATTCTAATATTTAAAAAGAACACAGTGCAAAAGTAATATTACAAATATTAACTTTGACATTTTTTACTTCAACAACTTTATGTAATTTTTAGGTTTTTGGACTAGTGGAATATTTTGTTTTTATGTTTTGTCTTTTTTCTCTTTTTGGTTGGTTGGTTGGTTGGATTTTGGATAAAATCAGAAGCAATAGTAGTTATATTTCTTAAAGAGGAATTTAATTTTATTTCTTTCCAGTTAAAATTAAATTCAAACTGTTGGAAGCTTTGAATATCTCACTTTTCAAAACTTCCATATTCTATCCATTTCTTAAATGAAAAGGCAAAAATATCAAAATAAGAAAATTGTAAAAGATGTCTTTAATGTATAAAATAGGATTTTTTTTCTCTTTGTTTCTTTGCAGATTTAGAACAGTTCTTATATTACACAAAAATTTTGCTAAGGATGTCTCTTTCTATTAAAACAAATTAATACTTATGATGTCCTGCTCCTCAGTGTTTTACCAGCTATATTTGTAAAACACATAGACAATACTTAATTCTTGTTACTAATGCTAACCAATAAGCTATTTTCTACAATTATAAGATACATCATCATGCTTTAATGACATACATAAGTTCCTAAACATCAATTTTTACTTCTATCTTCTGAAGAGATTCAACTTGTCCATGTATTCTCATTTTTGTAACCCAAAAGAAACACAGCTGTTACATGTTCTTCTTTACAAAGCCCTTTTTCTGAAATAAAGTTATCTAGAAGCAGCAAAGATCTTTCCTCAGACAGATTGTAACTTCTCACCAATCCCCACTAGCATAGAAAATAGTAACATCTGCATTTAAATTACTTATTTATTCAACTCGTTTATATAAAAGTGTACTAAACCTAAAATTCAGTTCTGGAACACTGCTCTGAACCTAGAGGACATCCCATTTCATATAGCTTCTCCAACAACTCGTCTCTACTAACTGTCAAACTAATAATCTATACAGTGCTGTATTGCAACATCATTCAAACGCAGCATCTTGGAATGCCTAAGAAAATAGACCGTAAAGTAGGGGTTTCCAAAATGAAAAAAAAAAAAAAAAATCCTATTACTATTTGAGACTATCTGCCATCCTTTCAAAACATCTTCGCTAAACTGGTTCCCTCTGGCTCCAATGATGGTTTTATACCGTCTGTTCATTAAAAAGGGTACTATTCATTAGCATTTACTAACCACTTTGAAACAAATTCAAAATATATTCCCTACATTTTAAAGTGCATTCAATCGCTCTTATTATTTCAGTTGGGCAGCCTCTCTTAGAAACATATCTTCATTTATACAGATAACATTGCTAATTACCAATTTAGTTATGTTAAGCAAATATTGAGAGGCTACTATGCGCACACAAATCTATGATAAGAGAGATACAAAAACAAATAAGATTTGGATCTTTTATTAAAGAAAACTGTAAGAAATAGATATGGAAAGACAGAATTATGATCAACAGGAAGAGAGAATGTATATACTTATTAGTGGAAAATAATAAGTCCTTGCTCTGTTCTAGAGAAAAGGTGGTATTGTTACTCAGGGAGTCAAAGAAAACAGAGGAGAAGGCATTTCAATTAATATGGAATTGGAAGCATTTTAATAGTTGATTATAGGAAGTAGATAATTTAAGTACTGAAATACAGCAATGGTGTGGAAATGGGTAAAGTGAGTTTAAAAAACGAAGCATATATATGTGTGCAGCTAAAGAATATTTTGGGGAACAATGTTTTGAAAAAGCCTAACCTGTTTACCTATATGCCCTTTAACACCTAAAAGTCATTGTTTCCACAATTGTAATTCTCTCTCTTATTTCAGCTATACCAAGAGCTTTGTATCTCTCTCTTTTTTAATTTCAGAATATTATAGGGGTCCAAACATTTTGGTTACATATACTGTCTTTGTCTCGCCCAAGCCAGAGCTACAAGCATGCCCTTCCGCCATAGAGTGCATTCCGCACCCATCTGTTGTCAGTTTACCCACCCCCACCGCCCCCCTCCGACCTGACCGGCACCGATGTTACTTCCATATGAGCACCTTAGTGTTGTCTTAATCATCCCCTACTCTTTCCTTCCCATTCACTTATGTTTTACAATTTATTATAAAATCCAGTTAGTTTTCTAAAAATATTTTTTATCATTTTTGTATTTTTTAGGTTGTATAATTTTTATTTGACTGTCAGTAATGGCAGAGTTAATGACTAAAATTACCTCTGACTTTAAATTTCAAATCAACAAAAATTTGTACTTTATAACCTGTTTCATTTCTGTGAGTTTAAAAGTGATATGGGTCAGGGACCCCTCTTTGGGGCCCTCTGAGCACCCCTGCATGGACTACACCATCAACTGATCTTAAACAGGGGTACCAAAAGTATACAATGCAGAATGAATAGTCTCTTCAGCAAATGGAGTTGCAAAAGCAGGATATCTACATGCAAAAGAATGAAATTGGACCCTTATTTTATGCCATACAATATCAGTTTTTCTTTCAAAATTTCTTTCAAATATGTGCAGCTTTTCTTGCTTTTATTCTTCATTCCATTGCAAGCACCTTAATTCATATCCTCAGTAGTTTTATATTTTCCTATCTCTTTTTTGTACTTCCACAAAAACGTATTTCATTCAAAGTTACAATATGAGTCTTCCAAAGGGGAAAGTGTGTGTAGGGGTGAGTGGGAGACAACGTGGCCTTGTGACTGATGCTGTGGCACAGAGAGCAACCTAGCTCCACGTTCAAATACTGCAACACTGATCTAGTTAATCAATCCCTGTTCCTCTTTATAAGCAGGGAGTTGATCATTTACCTTGGCATCAGTCAACTATTGCCATTAAGATGCTACGTAACGGTACTAGTACTCAGTTGTATACCTCGTATTCAGTTACTCACCTGACTTAAGTATAACATTTCAGCTATTCTAGACAAGTCGTGTCTGAAAACTGCACATTCTATCCAGGCCTGAATATGTGTATTTTTTATATTTGTTTTTTATTGTAGCCACAACAAACACAAACATAGTGGCTTCACACAAAATTGTCACATCACGATACTATAAGTTAGAAGCCTGGTACTGAGCTTCCTGGCCTAAAATGAAGGCATTGATAAACTGCGTATCTCTCTAGGGGGGAATATGTTCCTTGATCATTCAGATAGTTAGCAGAATTCAGTTCTTGGCAGTTACAGGATTGAAATCTTCATCTTCTTCCTAGTTGTCAGCCATTGGCTCTATCAAACCCAACATCAATAAAGAGAAGTATTCTCTCCCCATGGAGGTACAGAGGGAAGAGAGGGGATATTTGATAATCAATTTTATATTCTGACGTAGTGTTTGGAACACTCAGTAGGATAATCAATATTAAGGGTTTGGTATTTTACCTGCATTATAGTTGACACTTGATTAGTATGTTATTCAGGGATCTCTAGAGAAATAGACCAATGGGATACGTAAAATGAAATATATGTGTTTATATATATAATATTGTGTGTATACATGCGTGTGTGTGCGTGTGTATACACACACACACAGAGAGACAAACAGAGATAGGGAGGAGAGAGATTTTAAGGAATTGGCTCATTTGGCTGTGGTGGCTGGCAAGTTTAAAAGCTGCAGAGCTGGCTGGCAGACTGGTAGCGCAGGGAAAAGCCAGTGTTGCAGTTGAGCCTGCAGACCACACGGAGGCAGAATTCTCTCTTCCTTGGTGTACAATCTTTTTTCCTCTTAAGGCTTTCAGCTGATTGGATGAGGGCAATTTTAGGAAGGGCAATCTGCTTTATTGAAAATCTACTGACTTAAATGTTAATGTCATCTAAAAAAAAATACCTCCACCGTATTCTGTACAAATATGTGGCCAATGTCTGGAAACCATGGCCTAGCCAACTAGGCACATAAAATTAACTATTATATTTGCCCATTCTTTATTTTTTAATCAAACTTTCACATGGAATTATAAGAAATAATACACAGAAATTCTGTGTCCCCTAAACCTAATTTCCCCTATTGGTAACATCTTACAAAACTATTGTACCACATGACCACCAAGATGTTGATACTGATACAGTATCAGTATATGAAAATTAACCAATGTCACGGTTCCATTGTGTAATGGTGACCACTCTGGACTCTGAAAATTAACCAATGTCATATGCTATATTAAAAGATAAAGAATCAAAATCACACGAATCAGGCAATTTTTGTATAAAGTGTGAGACTCAAGTGGAGTTTTTTGTTGTTTGTTTTTGTTTTTTGCCTATGCATAACCAATTGCGCATCAAAAAGGCTTTCTTTTCTTCACTAGATTGTTTTTGTGTCTTTGTCAAAAATCAATTTGGCATATGATATTTGTTGGATGTATTTTTGGTCTCCTTGTTGTGGTCCTCTTATCTGTGTATCTATCCCTCTTCCAATATCACTCACAATCTTGATTGATGCAACTATATCACATAACTATATAATAATGTGGCTATACCTTAGGTAGAATATTTTCTTTCACTTTATTCTTTTTAAAGATAATTTTAGCTATTCTAGTTCCTTTGCCATTTTCATATACATTTAAAACATCACTTTCTGCACCTGTGACAAATTTTGCTGCAACTAGTGATACAATTCGCATAAAACCTGCACATTGATTTGGAGAGAATTGAGATCTCTTACATATTGATTATTCTAATAATCATAGGAACACTGTATTTGTTTTCATTTATTTAGAGCTTCTGTGATTTCTTTCTTTATGGTTGTACAGTTTTAAAGCATAAAAATCATGTATGTGTTTTGTTAGATTCACAATTTAGGAAATCTGTATATAGATTTCCTAGTCTTCTTGCTGTAGACATTTATGTCATTATCTAGTAGGGTCAGTTTTATTTTTTCTCTTCACATATGTTTACGTTTTTCATTTCTTTTCTTGCCTTATTGAACTTGCTAAACTTAGAGAAAAATTTTGAATATAAATGATAACAGCAAACATCCTTGCTTTTTGTTTCTCAATCTTAGTGGGGTCTTTCACCACAAAGTATTAATATAATATTAGCTGTTGTGTTTTTCTGATTCTGTTTTTCACAGATTTTCTTCATCAAGTTAAGGCATGCCTTATATTAATATTTTCCTGTGTGTTTTTATTACGAATGGGTGCTGAATTTTGACAAATGCTTTATCTGTATCACTTGATAGAAATCATGTGATTTTGATTCTTTATCTTTTAATATAGCATACGACATTGGTTAATTTTCAAATATTGAACTAGCCTTGCATCCCTGGAATAAAACTGACTGGAATTTAAATTTCACAAAATCAGGAAATTCACCTACCTGATATACTGCTGTATTAACTAGAATTAAATGTTTGTTTAATATTTTATTGGCAGTCAATAATTAACATTTATAAAATAAATTAATAATTTAACACTGAAGTAAAACTTCCTTAGGGAGGCTCCTTCCTGTCATTCTCTTCAAACAGACACTTTCAACCTATTCACTCTTTATATTTCTTAATTGCTTGGACATTTTCATAGAATTTCACACTCTACTAGGTTACCGTGTTGTGTCCTTATTCGTGGTCCTTATTTTTTCCAGCAGTGGAAGGTAAGCTTCATGATATCATGAGCAATGCAAACTTTCTTTACTTGTCTATATCTAGAAACATATATTTGAAAAATACTAGGTATGCAATAACAATTGCTTGAAGTAATAAAATAATCACTTCCTCAGCTACTAGTCCTTAAGAAGTATTATGTCTCATACCCTCTGTTTTTTCTAACTTGCGGCATGTCCTCATGACCATGAGATTTATAGTGAAATTTTCTTGATATATGTATTAATATTATGAAAATGGTCAAGATGATGATGAGAAGCTGGGGTTTTTTTGAGAGACTTTTCATAATGGTGTCATGTGATAGAAAAATTTTAGTGGTTAAACAAAATTAATTTTGGAATAATTAAAACAAAGTATATAAAAGAAGATAAATCTTTCTCCCCATCTTTTCACTAAATCAGTGCATACTTAGAGCATACTATGTAACAAACAGTGGACTGAATTAGGGACACAGCATCAATAAAGCAGAAATGTTTTCTTCTCTCAGGGAACTTAAAATCTCTGGAGAAATAAATAAAACCTACTAGTATTATGAAATGTTATAATAAATGGAAGAAAAGAAATAGCAGTAGTGAATATAAATAATAGCTCTGGAAATTTGACAATTAAATGTATTGATATTTGAGAAATAGACATAAAGATAATATGTTTGAAGAAGCTAAGCTTCAAAATTAATAATTTGATAATTTTATAAAAGATGTTTATAACTTAAAACATCTATCATAATTGATAATGATCAGACTTATGAGGATGCACATTGATTTTTAAAATGACACTTTGGGACAAAATATTCTCATGATTGATAAGAATATATAAGTATAAAATGTAAATAACTTTGCATTCTGCAAATATTAGTAAAAAAGCATAAATTGGAAAAATGGCTTAATGAAATTCCTTTTCAATAAATTCAATGATACAATTGTATGTTTACAATTGGTATTATCAAATAATATTTAGTTTTATATTGAGACAGTAATTGATGCAATTCAAATCAATTTCTTTTAAATAACTCATTGACGACAAGCAAAATGTAGAGGTTTAGTGTGAAAGTTTCATAACTCAGTATATGTTTTACCCTGTTTTAGAGGACTGTCCAAAATTGACCTTTTGCGCCTCCACACACCTTGGTTCATGTGCCCAAATAACAAAGCCTTCATCATTTTTTAATCCATGATGGTTTTCAGGATCAATTTATGCTGCTGGGAATTTTAAAAATAAGATGACTGCACAGAAATGTATTCAGTGTTCCTTCTTGCACATGGTTGTCCTCCTGGGCAGTATATTTTTGACTTACTGCACGTTATAAAAGGAAGATTCCCTAATCTTTGGTTTCCTCTGCTGTGATCCTGTCCACTTTTTGTGTATCATCCACAGATTGCATCGCAATGCCCCATGCAACAGGGAAATCAAGAGTCAATATGCTGATGCTCCTGCTGCTTGCTACGCCCTGAGCAGTAGGGTCCTTTATCTGCAACACAGAAATCTCGTTTCTTTTGGCAGCTTCCATGGAACTGCGGCAGACAAACTTATTAAAACATACGGTTACTTCTGTGAGTGTTCTACTGCTTCTAGCAACCCTCTATATTGTCGAATTTAGGTAAGGTAACATCCCCAAAGCAGGTCATATAGGTAATACCTGATTATAAAATATATTTTGAAAAATCAGTCTACTTTGTTTCATGGAATTGTATCTAGGTGACTGTACAAAACGATGAGCTGAGGGTGAATAAACTGGAATTCTTACCCCTGCTTTGCCAATTATTAGCTATTAGACCTTCTGTAGAAGGAAATATGGTTAACATTAATTGAGCACTTATTATGTGTATGTCATCTTGCTAAATCAATATACTCATTTAATACTCATGTGTTATACCCAAATGAAAAGATTTACAAACTGATACAGAAACTGCTAAGTAGTTCTCCTGAGTTTGTAGGGCTAAAAAGAGCCAGTTTCAAGATTTTAACCCAGGCAGTTCAGTTCCAGAGTGACATTCTTAACCAATACTTCTCGTGTGATACCAAGATTATGAATGTTGGAGACAGACATACCTGTGTTCATATAGGGGTCAACCATTATTTTTTTGTGGCTCCAGGCAAATTACTTAAACTGCTAACTAAGCCTTCTTTATAACAATATTAGAATATCGTACTGACTTTGAATGGTGTTTATGTGAATTAGAACATATCATAGAGGTGGTATCTCTTTGTACAGTGCTTGACATATTACTGGCTTTCAGTAAATTCTAATGTCTTTCCTTTTCCCAGTGCTCCTAAAATATATATGTAGCTTCAAATGTTTTAGGCTGGCTTAACCTTATAGTTCTTGCTTTAAAGTGTTAAGTTTATGTCCTCATTTTGTATAACAGCTTTTTCAAAATTATTTTGCATTTCAAGAACTCATTTTTTCTATTACCTTGTTCAACGATAAAAGTGAAAGAGCCTTATATTACCACATTCTGTGCTATTTGAAATAGCTCTCCAAGTAGAGGATTAAATGAAAATTCCCTTACTCTCAGATGTACCCAAAAATAAGTGGTAGATATGGTCATATAATTTAATGTTTGAAAAATGATACTTTCCACAATAATTTACTTAGATTACCTAATACTTAGAAGATAAGTGTTATAACTCTTCATTACTGATGATTATAAATTCTAACTATTTTATAACAGACATATAAAACCTTGACTTCATAATACGTTTTCCATCAGTTAACAATGTGTTTGTTATAAAAGAAGCCATAATGCTTTGATGAAAATACCGAAGTGTTCATAAAATCTATGCAGCTTGAATTAGTCTCATAATCTCCTTGCACTTAGGGAACAAAGTGGTTTATGTTATTGCATGTATTATTACTGATTTTGATCATTTAATTATCAGTTAAGTTTAATCCAAATATTAACTTTGAAAGCTCATACATATTTTTGAACAAATATAAACAAAAAGACACCTCGGGGAATGTTTTATTATATTGATATAATTAAACTACAGTCTGCCAATTAAGAACTCATGTATTATTGTGAATTCCTAAGCTTAGAGACAGACAAAAAAATTGCATAAATTCAAGGAAAATCGCCTAACTGAAAATTGAAAGAAAAAAATCCTTAGAGCAATGGTTTAAAAGCAAACAACATGATTGGACTTTTTTCTTCTATGGAAGAAATACAATTTTAGATCATCACAGGATAAACAATTCTATTGAATTATTAATTATTATGTAACAAAATGCTCTATTTTTAAAATTTGAACTAAAATTTCATGTGATGATGAGATGTAAATTTGAGGATACTAAGAATGAAGCCATAATTTTTTTTTTTTCAAATTGGATACATATTTCAGATATACACCTACTCCTCTAGCTGGCTGGTTTCACAGAAGTTATGGAAGAAAATAATAGCAGAATTTCAGCCACACTATAAGAGGACAGATAGTTTTATTTCTTTCTTTATGAAAATCTTCCATACTTGGAAGAGTATGGAAGAGTATGGAAGCTTTTCATACTATGAAAAGCTTCCCAAACTTTAAGCTCTTCATCAAGAATCCCAAAATGCGGCACAAAGGATTACTAATGAAATAAGTCCACAATATTTTTAATATTGTCTGAATTATATTCCTAAATGTGTTAATTCCTACCATAACAATTTACTTTGTATTTAAGTTTATTTACATCTTGTTAAAGTTCAGTTTTCTCATAAATTCATCTTTCTAGGCCAGCAATTCCCAACCTTTTTGGCACCAGGGACCAGTTTCATGGAAGACAATTTTTTCATGGAACAGGAGCCAGGGGGACGGATTCAGGATGATTCAATTGCATTACATTTGTTGTGCACTTTATTTCTGTTATTATTACATTGTAATATATAATGAAATAATTATATAACTCACCATAATGCTGAACGGTGGGAACCCTTAGCTTATTTTCCTGAAACTAGATAGTCCCATCTAGGGGTGATGCGAGACGGTAACACTCAAAGTGTGTTGCTTATGTCCAGTCTATTCAGTAATCTCATTTTGGTTGCTGTCATTGCAGAAAACCCTGCTCCACAAAGGTAGGATGTTCAAAATGGAAGCAGGCTTTTCAGTGGTTTTGTGGCAATCTCAGGATATTCCACTTTGACTTTAATCCAGAATGTATAGAGATTTGAAGTTGTCTCAAACATATTTTTAAGGCCACCATCATTTGTGATCTCCAGCAGTTTATCCTCTTCTAGCATGTACAAAGTGGATTCACCTGGCTTATTCACAAATGGGTCACGGATCCATTCCTTCCCAGTTCGGGGGTCTTTTATGGTTGGTAAGTAATGTTCAAATGATCTTGAAAACTGAGATAGGTAATCATGCACCAGCTGGGAGAAAGAAGGCCTTGGCTCAGTCTCTTTCAAAATCTCTGCTAACATTTGGAACATATCAAAAATCCCAATGTTCATTCATTGTCCCCATAATTCCAGTTTGGCTTTTGATACAGCCACTTTACCTGCCTACATGAACACAGTTGTTGTTCTCCCCTGAAGTGATGATTGAGTTCCTTGAGCTGGTTGAATATGTCACACAAGTGAGCAAGTTTTGCAACCCATTCTGTGTCACTGAAATGTGCTGCCAGGGGTGACTAAAAGAAATCTCTGGAGCGGCTCTGGTAACTTGAAAACTCTGGCCAGTGATCGACCTTTAGAAAGCCATCTCCTTCTAAGAGAAGACACGTGTGCTCTGTGTCCATCTCCTCAGAGTGCTACGTGAACAGACATGAGTTAAGAGCATGTGCTTTAATGTTGTTGATGATTTAATCACATCCTGCAAAACACTGTTTAGTTCAGGTGATATTCTTCGGCTAACCAGCATTTCTCTATGGATGACACAGTGCGCAGACTCATATTCAAAGTGACCTCCTTGACCCGAGTAGTGAAACCAGAAAGCCATCCACTCATGGCATCTGTTCCACCTGTGCATATGCCGACACAAATTGACCAATTCAGTTTTCCTGATATGTAATCATTCAAAGACTTGAATGGTTCTGCAGCTGTGGTGTTGGTTGGCAACAAAAGTGCACATAACATATCCTCATGCACATCCTCCCAAAAAATATATTGCACAAAAACAAGCATTGTTACCTTTTTGTCATCAGTAGACTCATCAACTTGCATTGTGTACCACAGCAACTCATTAGTCCTAACAATTATGCCTCAATATCCTCTGGTATTTCATCAACTCATCTAGTTATGGTGCTAGCTGAAAGTGTCACCTCTTGAACAGAAGCCTCTCCTAAAAGTTTCCCACAAATGTCCTAAGCAGCAGGCAGGGTCAACTCTTCACCAATAGTGAAGAGCTTCTTAGCTGCAGCAATGAGGTTAGCCACTCAGAATGATGACTTCAGTGCAGACATATTTGGTGAAGTGGAAGCCTTCAATAATTGCTTCTGTTCATCATTTTCTCATTTTTTTCTTTTGAAAAATTCCAAAGGTTTGTCTTTTAATGCAGTGTGCTTGGTATCCATGTGGTGAAGCAGTTTTGAAGGTTTCATGGCTTCACTGGATAGCCAGTCACCACATATTACACAAAGCAGCCTTGGCGAATGTGAATCACCTGTTGCAATAAACCCATAATTTAAGTAGGACTTTTGGTATTTTCTTTTAAATGCAGCTTTCATTTTGTTGGCAGTCTTACAATCTTCTGCTGTCTCATCAGTGTGTCTTTCCCCCGTTTCAAAGAAGCTCTCCAGCAGTCTTTGTTTTTACTCATTTTTGCTAGGGTTGGCTTGTGGGCTTACTAAAATTGTGACTGAGACAAATGCACAGTGTGGGAAAGAGCTGCAGCGAGGATAAAAGTGGTAAATAAAGTAATGGGTGGGCCATGCGTGGACTAAAATAAGTGTCAGATTCTGATTTAAAGCCTGCCACCAGATGCAGCTACAATTGAAATCTATCAACTCACTTGTCACTATAAAGCCTGCCACCAGATGCAGCTTAATTGCCACTTGCTACTCACTGATAGGGTTTTGATATAAGTCTCCAAGCAATTGATTTATAATGGTCTCTGTGCAGTCACACCTCTATGCTGATGATAATCTGTAGTTTCAGCTGCTCCCCAGGGCTAGCATCACCGCCTCAGCTCCACCTCAGATCAGGCATTAGATTTTCTTAAGGAGCGCCCAACCTAGATCCCTCGCATGTGCAGTTTACAGTAGGGTTCAAATGAGAATCTAATGCCACTGCTGATGTTACAGGAGGTAGAGCTCAAGTGGTGATGCGAGTGATGGAAAGTGGCTATAAATACAGATGAAGCTTTACTTGCTCGCCCGCCACTCACCTCCTGTTCTGTGGCCCTGTTCTTAACAAGCCACAGACTGGTACTGGTCTGAGGCCAGGACCTGGGGACTGCAATTCTTGGTTATTTTTACATTTAAATTTATATTTTGTTATTCTTTAGCATGGTGAGATTGATTTCAATTTTTATTTTACTATCATATCAAGTTAGTGAAGACCTTTGCTGTAGAGAAGTGGATTTGAATACTTGCTTGGCTATTTCCCGACTGTATCACATTTATAAGTTGCCCAGCTTCATTAACATATATATTCTTTATGGAGTCATTCACAAGATTGTGTGGAGTGGATTCAGTTATTACGTGAATTGTTTATTATAGTGATTGATTCAATGACAAATTCTCAACCTAAATAGTTTGTTTACACATCTGCATGTTTAGTTCTTTCAGTATTTCCCAAAACCTAATCTAGTGCCTGGCAAAGATGTGGCATTTTCCTTAACAATGGACTTTCACCAGTTGCCAAAGGTTGTGTTGTTTTGCTGTAACAAATAGAGTACATTTAGAAGAGCATCTGAGGTCGAGGATACCACATGATTATTACATTGCCATGTGTTCCTAACACATAGATGAATTTTTGTTCTTCATTGGCTAACAGACTACTTTTATGGTGGTATGATAGAAATCTCAAACCCTAATCTTCAGATAATTTTATGATAATGCTAATCTATAGAATTTTCTTGTGAATGTCACTTAGCTTTTTATTTTACTAGAAAAAGGGAATTACAAAGATTTCTACTTGGCCTCTCCTATCACGAAGGCCCTCATTCAGTGAAACAGGAAGAGAGCACATCAACAGGTGGCTAAAACATCTACTTCAACTCTGCTTCCACACTTATTTTTTTAATTTTATATTTTATTTTAATCGACAATAATTGCATGTATTTATGGGGTAGAATGTGATGTCCAGACAAATGTTTACAATGTTTAGGCTATAACTACAGGATACATTCACAGATCTATGCTCCACATCATGAAATAGATTTGGGACAAAGTTTTACATATCCTGCATCACTGTAGTCTATGACTTTACATGAAATTCAGACAAGTCACTGAGTCATTTTCCCCCTCACATATTCTTTCTAGTTGTCTCCATATCTTATCCCTTCCTAGAGAGATAGAGGTTTGCCTACAGATGCCCCTGACCCAGGAGAAGAGTCTAAAGCATCCAGTCAGAGGAAAAATGAACTTGCCAGTGCCAAGGGAATGCATGGCAGGGGAGAGGAGAGGCTCCCCTGCAAGGTGACAGTAGTGAGCATGGTCCGACAAACTCATCAAAGTGCCCGTGAAAGAAAGTCTCAGCTGCTCTCATCGCTCAGTGTTGTTCAATGCTCAAGGCGAAGCTCCACAACTGAGACAACCTTCTCGAGGTCTCCAGAGCAGGAAAGAAGCCCAGAGGCCTAGGGCACCAACCTCTTTTTCTGCAGTGGAAGAAACTGAGTCCAGGAGAGAGCTAATGTCAAGTGTCTTGTAGATTGCATTTTCCTTATGTTCTCAGAATTGAAGCTGGTGCTATAACATTTTAAATTGCCTCACAGTATTTTTGAAATGGTACTGTTTATTCCTAATTGAAGTATTAATACTTCAAAATTGACCTTAGAAAAATATTTCCCGATAAACTCAGGGACATAGAAAGGGAAAAGCCATTTTTGAGAACTTACTATGTACAAAGTTCTATGGAGGATATCTACCTTAAAAACAACGTATAAACTAGAAACTGTTATGCCCATATGGTGGGCAAAAACAGTGTCGGGGAGGGTAATCACCTTATATGTGGTACAGCTGGGGTAAAAGCTAGTTTCCAATCTCCATAGTCCTCTCATGAAACTCGCTGCCTCATATGTCTATTGTAATTTATGCCTTTAATTAATCATGATGTACATTCACATTTCATGAATACATATTAAGACACTGATACCTCCAAAATTTATACTTATTTTCTAAAGATTCGCAATTCCATAATGTATCCCAAAATCATTTACAACAAGGAAATAATGAAAATAGCCACAATTTAGCAAAAGCAATTCACAATTTACATGACTAATTTTGTAGAGGGAAAATAAGCTCTTTGTAAAGATTATTTTAAGAAAAAGAAAAAAAAAATGCTTTCCTTACTGAGACATAGAGGTGTGACGGAAAAACATGAGATCTTGGCGCAAAGTACCAAGCTCCATCATGTATTATGTATAGGTAACATTGACTTCCAGAAATTGTATCAAGAAGGAAATAAGTATAAATTAAAATGCTTTATGAATTATAAATTGTCATATAAATATTATTTGCATTTATATTTATATATTTTAGATAAACCCTATCTAAACGTTTTAAAATATCTGAATTTATAATGAAAAGCTTATTAAAAAATTTTAGTATTACAATAAGAATTGCACTACAACCTGTCTAAACATTTTTGAATTTATTTTTAAATTATAAAATTTTAAAGTTTTGTGTATTATTCCCAAAATATTAGATTTTATTTCTGTGTGTCAACTGTGAATGGTTTCCTTGGAAGAACTTAATTGGTTTTACAAATTTGAACAAAGCCAGGTAAACCTCAGGTTTAATTTGCATGCACTCATGTAAGCCCTCCAAATTCTGTAGCCATTATACAGTGATAGGCTAAATATGAATGTAACTAATTGGTAGAAATCTCTTAATTAAGAGAAGGTTTAGTTTAAACAGCTGCAAATACAAAGGTCAGTG